>JAXQQM020058551.1:0-23605 GCA_034641835.2 Pinus albicaulis | reverse complement strand
GTTTATGGAAAACAAGTCTTGTTTCCCATAGAGTTTCAGATCCAAACTTTCAAAATGGAAGTCCAGTTAGTGTTGGAAAAATACTGAGAGGAGGGGTGAATCAGTATTTAGTGCAGAAAATAAAACTTTGATTTTCCTTTCTTAAAAACCCATACGCTACTTTCCTGATGCTAACCCGTGTATATACGCAGATATTCTTTACAAAACTCGCGTATATCCAGTGATTTAATTATGCATTTAATTCTTGACTCAGATCATTGCATTAATCATTCATCAGATATTTAGACAATAGTAAACAGGTGCAGAAAGAACAAAATAATCATCACACATAAGCAACACACATGGACACCAGGATTTTTAGGTGGAAACCCAATTCGGGAGAAAACCACCGCTGCCGTCGTCTCAGTCTTCAATCTTTATTATTAAGAAAACTCCTTACAACATGTATTGGTGCAGACTCATACCAGTACGCAGGCACCCACCTGCAGAAGGCTACAACCTTCTCTCATTTACCAGCCTCTCCTGGAAGGGAGCAACAACCCCCTACTCTCGTTTACCAGCCTCACCTGGAAGGGAGCTACTACCCCCTGATATTAACACCAGCCTCTACTGGCAGAAAGCTTCTACTTTCAAACTGAAGGCTTCAACCCTCAGAACCACTGCAGACCACGTTTCATCAATTTTCAAACTGGATCAAATAGCTTCAACACAATCCTTCACTTATCAGCAAACATCATTTTCCCATTGCATCAAACAGAACAGTGAAACCACTGTAACCATAATATCAGAGATAGCCCAAACTTCAGAATAGATAAACAAAAACTCAATCAGCTTTGAGCAATCATCAGTTCTAATTACATACGTGCTTTTCTTTAAACAGGCTTGCGTATATACGCGCTTTTAATAAAGACAACCCGCATATACATCTGTGCACTTTCCTGAAAAACCCTAACAGTCCATACGCGCCTTTTTTTAAACATATCCGCGTATATACACGCTTTTCATGAAACGAACCTGCGTATGGATCTATAAAAGATAAACTTTGCAGAACAAACCAGATCTATGGACTTACCCAGATTTCTTCAATATCTTCAATAGATTTGCGCCAGGTCTTCATTACTTCTTTTCAGATCATCCTAGAGATTCATCATTTCCTGATCTAAATTTTTTGAACCTTCATCATATTCACAGGTGCATCATAGATTCAGATCTATCGATTAAGAACAGAGTTCAACCATGCAGATAAAATTCAGAGTGAAGTATTCATTAAAACCCAGACACATGCACACCCTTTGCACAATGACTTTCTTCTCCTTATATAGATTTATCTTTTGTCAATACCATGAGCCAAAACCACACAACATCCAATGGTTTTCCTGGACGGGATCACATAGACAATCCAGCGCTCAATACAATGGGTTAATACCATGGTAGTAACCCTTGGTTTTACAAATTTAGAGCACAAATGAGCATACGCGACTTGGCACGTACTTTTCCGCGTGCATACGCTACTTCTCCTAGACAAACCCGCGTATGCCTTGAGACACACGTTCCATCATTGTTCTAGCACATATTGAAATTCCTTTCATCATTACATCTGAGTTGCTATGTAGACACATCATATCACATCAGATTTACATCATTACCAAGTCCATCAAGTCAAGAATAACTTCATCAAGTGGGTTGCCATCAAGGACAACAATCTGCAACATATTGTCAATTATCTTATTACATCAATTAAGTTTCCATCAAGGACAACACATGCCAACAATCTCCCCCTTTGGACTTGATGGCAACCACAATGGCGTTGGATCACCACATCAGATAGATACCATGACAATCTCCCCAAACAGATAGATACCATGACAATCTCCCCAAACACCATGTCATTCTCCCCCTTTGACATCAAGGGCAAAGGGCAGATCAAAACCATCCTCATGAGAAAGAAAAGCGCTGTAGATATGTTGTGCACTGAAGTTACCATGCTCCCCCTGAGTTCATGCTGAATCTTCAAATATATTTTTCAATGAAGTACATGACTCTATGACCTTCTTATCACCAAAGACTCATACTTACATCAAAGATCCAACCAAGTGGATTTACATATGAGATTGAAGTACCCAACCAAGTGGGTTTACAGATTTGGACAAGTCCTGACATGACTGAATATAAGAATTTACATCAAAGATCTCAACATGACCGTTACATCAAATTACAAATATGACTTTCTATGACCAAAACCAAAAAGGACTTCAAGAAGGTGATCATGTTTCAGAATCATAATGCCAACAATGCATAATACTCAGCAAGGCTAATGCTCCCCCGGAACCTGTACATCAGTTTACTCCTTCATCTCCCCCTTAGTTTGTGCATCCTGAACACTTTCAACAAGAGATCATCAATGCATCTTCACCCAATATCAGAGAATGAGACAGAAATATAAGAGATAAAACTTCACCAGAGATACCATACAGCATCAGAGATATCAAACAGTACTGCAAATGTGCTGAAAAATGCTGACCCCAAACAAAATTTGTCAGCAACTAACCATACGCGGCTTTCTGTGGATAAACTCGCGTATATACGCGACTGTCTTTCAGGAAACCCGCGTATCCAATTTAATCTTCTGAATTTAATCAGATTTGATCTTTTGAGAGGCAGAGACAACACCCAGTTTTTTTCTGAGATATTCGAACGCTTCCCTGGGCAGAGGTTTGGTAAATATATCAGCAACTTGTTCTTTAGAGGGAACATACTCCAACTTCACCTTTTGTTCAAGCACTTGTTCACGTAAGAAGTGATACTTGATGGGAATGTGCTTGGTCTTTGAATGCATAACAGGATTTTTTGAGATACTGATGGCACTTGTATTATCACACATAATGGAGATAGGAGGTGTACATTTGATTTGAAAATCTTGCAGGGTTTGCATCATCCAAAGAAGTTGAGTGCAACAAGACGCGGCAGCCACATATTCTGCTTCTGTTGTAGATAAGGCAATATAATTTTGCTTCTTGCTAAACCAAGATACCAACCGGGGCCCCATATAGAATGCACCACCACTAGTGCTTTTCCGATCATCAACATTTCCAGCCCAATCTGCATCCGTGTAAGCATGAAGAGTAAGATCAGAATTCTTTGGATACCATAGTCCAAAGTCTTGAGTTCCTTGTAGATATTTGAATATTCTTTTGACAGCCTGAAGGTGAGACTCTTTTGGATTAGCTTGGAATCGTCCAACAATCCCAAGTGCATGCATAATGTCTGGTCTAGTCCCAGTGAGATAAAGTAGGCTACCTATCATTGATCTGTATTCTGGTTGATTCACCGCGGGAGAATCATCATGAGAACTGAGGTTACATCCGGTTACCATTGGTGTACTTACAGGTTTGCATTCTTCCATGCCTTACTTCTTCAGAATTTGCTTAAGATATTTTGCTTGTGATAAGAATATACCATCTGCAGTTTGATGCACTTGCAAGCCAAGAAAGAATGTTAGTTCTCCAAGTAAGGACATTTCAAATTCTTGTTGCATGACAGAAGCAAAATTCTGACTCATAGATTCTTCATTGCTCCCAAAAATGATATCATCAACATATACAAACACAATCAATAGTTTATCATTTTCAATTTTTGTGTATAAGTTGCTATCAGCAGACCCCTTTGAAAATCCTTGTTGATGAAGATATTTGTCAAGACGATAATACCATGCCCTTGGAGCTTGTTTGAGACCATATAGAGCTTTTTTAAGTCTACAAACAAGATTTTCATCATTTCCCAAAATGAATCCTTCTGGTTGTTCTATATAAACTTCTTCTTCTAGATCACCATTGAGAAATGCAGATTTAACATCCATTTGATAAACTTTGATTTGTTGAAAACTTGAAAAAGCAAGAAACATTCTTATGGCTTCAAGTCTAGCTACAGGAGCAAAAGTTTCTTCAAAGTCTATTCCTTCTTGTTGAGTATACCCCTTGCAAAATAGTCTAGCTTTGTTTCTTATAACATCCCCATTCTCATTTAACTTGTTCTTGAATATCCATTTAGTTCTAATGACATTTTTATCATGTGGTCTTGGTACCAATTCCCAAGTGTGATTCTTTTCAATTTGATCAAGCTCTTCATTCATGGCTTGAATCCAACATTCATCTTTGCTAGCTTGATTGACATTGTGAGGTTCAATCATGGATAGAAATTCCAGATAGCTAGAAGATCCCACAAGAGTCCTCCTTGTTTGTACACCTGATTCCTTGTCTCCCAAAATTTGAGTTTCAGGATGAATCTTTTGAACATATCTGGATGGAGTTTTTCCAGATAAATCATTTTCAGGTTCTTCATCGGATCCATTGTCTATATCATTTCTATTTGATGCAAAAGGACAAAAGTCACCATCATCTTCATCTGTTGTTTGTTTTTCTTCTTTAGGGGCTGCAGGAGACTCATCAATAGTAACATCAATACATTCAACAATCTTCTGAAACCTTTTATTGTAACATTTGTATGCTCTGCTTGTAGATGAGTAACCTAGAAGAATTCCTTCATCTGATCTGGGTTCAAACTTGCCAAGCTTTTCATCATTATTTTTGATAAAGCATTTACTTCCAAAAACTCTAAAATGCTTCATAGAGGGAGAATTACCATACCAGAGTTCATATGGAGTTTTGTCACTGTTTACCCGAATATGTGCCTTGTTAAGAATATTTGCTGCTGTGTGAGCTGCTTCTCCCCAAAAAGTGTCAGGTGTTCCGGAATCATCAAGCATAGCTCTAGCCATTTGTTGAATTGTTCTATTCATTTTTTCTGCTACGCCATTTTGTCGTGGAGTGCCTGCTACAGAAAACTGTCTTTTTATGCCATGTTGTTCACAAAATTCAAAGAATTCATTTGATGTATATTCTCCTCCTCGATCAGATCTAAGACACTTGATTTTTAGATCTAATTCATTTTCAACCAATGCTTTGAAGATCTGAAAATTTTCAAATGCTTCATCTTTGTGTTTGATCAACCCAATCCAACACATTCTAGAGAAATCATCAATAAATAAGATATAGTATTCTTCACCACGTGGTGACTTTTTCCTCATAGGTCCACATATGTCAGTATGAACGAGTTCAAGAGGCCTTCTTGATGAGCCTTTTTTGGCATTAAATTGTACTCTGGTATGTTTACCGAATTGGCAAGATTTGCATATGATATTCTCTGGTAGAGTAATATTGGGAAGACCACGAACAACTTTAAGTCTGCTTGATTTGTTGATTTGAGAGAAGCTCAGATGCCCCAACCTTCTATGCCATAGCCAATTTTCTGAAGATTTGCTCAAGTAACATTGATCTTTGCTGTTCTTCAATACATACAAGTTGTTTGGAGTTCTTTTTCCTTTTATAATTGTTTTACATGTATCAAGATCACGTACCACACATTCTTTTGAACTAAAGACAACCTCAGTTCCTTGATCACACATTTGACTCACACTTAACACGTTATGTCTTAATCCATCCACATACATGACATTATTAGCTTTCACCTTTTCTTTTAGAAAAACAGACCCTTTTCCCTTAATGACAGCAGGTGTTTCATTTCCAAAAGTAACATTCTTTTCCTTTTCTAGGGCATTATATGCATGAAGTTTGTTTTTGTCACCTGTCATATGTTTTGAGCATCCGCTATCAATATACCATTGATTTTCTTCACCTTCTGCAAATAAAGCTATGCCACAATTTTCAACCTGTATTTCCTTCTTTTTCCACACTTTGGAGCTTGAAGGAACATGTTCTTTTGGTTGGACTTTGCTCCTGCATTCAGATTCTTCATGGCCAAAGTTATTGCAATAAGCACATTCAACTTCATTTTAAAGAGGAGAAAAGTTGTTATAGGTATTCTTATTTGGTTCAGTATCCAACCTTTTCTTTCTTGCTTCTCTTGTCATGATGGTTTTGTACGCAACACATTGAGCAGCTTTATGACCAAAATTGTGACATGTAAAACATTGTCCATTGAAGTAGAAATTTCTGTGATCATGAAATCTTCTATTTGGATTTACCTGTTGGTTGGAGCTTCTTTGAAAGTTATTCCTGTTAGTGTTCCTTGAATTGAGATGATCTTGCTTTACCTGTAAAGATTCCTTTCTTCCTTGTTGAGTGGCAGAATATTATAAACCAGTTGTTGCTGCCTTTAGATAGTTCGGTGTTGAAGCCTGAGAGGATTCTCCAATATATCCAAGACCTGTTTTTATGAGAGTATAACTTTGTACCTTGATAATTTCATCTAAGGTTTTCGATCCTTTAGTAAATCTGAGATTTAGAGTATTTACTTTCTCCACTTCTTTTCTTAGACTTACCACTTCACATTCTGCTTTCTCCCTGTGTTTCTTTTCTTCTTCAATCTGATTTTTCAGCGTCTCTATGATTATCTTATTTTCTTCTAAGTATATTTTGAGTTGATTGTTTTCCTCAAGAAAATCATTGTCCTCTAGAGCATCCACAAAAGTATCCTTTTCTTCTCTTGATTTTTGTTCAAATGCCATGAGAAGTCTAAGATCTTGTTCACATTCTTCCTCACTATCAGATAACCCATCACTGTCTTCATTAGTATAATAACTTTTCTTAGTGCTAGATTGGTTTTTATTCCTTCTTGCTACTTCTTTAGCAGATGTTTCTTTATAAGGACATTTTGCAGCATAGTGACCAACTCTTCCACAATCAAAACATTTGAAAGGAAGCTTACCTTTGAATCTTTCGGTTCCTAGTTGGAGTCTTCTCACAAAATTTGCCTCATCTTCTTTTGAGATATATCCTGAACCTTCTGCCTTTTGAACTTCTTTCCCTTTTGTAGAAGCTTTAAAAATAGCTTCTTTGACTTCAGATGGTCCTCCTCTCCTCATTTCATATGCAGTCAGTATGCCATGAAGTTGCACCACAGTAAGAGTTTGAAGATCCTGTTTTTCTTCAAGAGCAGAGACTTTTGATTCAAATTTTGCCGTTAGCGATCTTAAGATTTTCTCAACCAAAGTAGATTCGGTTATTGTTTCTCCCAGATTTCTCATATGATTTACAACATCATCAACACGTAAAAAGAAACTGGCAATATTCTCATCATTATGCATTCTTAAGTTTTCATATTCAATTCTGAGAGATTGAAGTTTTGCACTTTTTACCTTTGCATCACCTTCATAACTTAGAATGATTTTGTCCCATATTTCCTTTGTTGTATTTAGCTGCATGACTTTGACAAATTATTCTTCAGTTAGACTTCTTGTTATAGCATTGACCGCTTTTGCATTTGATTCATAATTCTTCCTTTCAGTTGGATCTGTTGGTGTAGTAGCTGGATATTGATATCCTTTTTCAACAATGGCCCATATATCTGCTCCCATAGACTGAAGATAGGATCTCATCCTTATTTTCCAGAAGATTAAATTACTTCCGTTGAAGAGCGGAGGCTTGATAGATGCTGTTCCCTCTTGATTGGTCATCTTGCTTCATCTTCCTTCTAGCGGTTAAGCCTTTCCAGAAGGACCTGCTCTGATACCAATTGTTGGGAAAAATACTGAGAGGGGGGGTGAATCAGTATTTAGTGCAGACAATAAAACTTTGATATTTTCTTTCTTAAAAACCCATACGCTACTTTCCTGACACCAACCCGCGTATATACGCATATATCCTTTACAGAACTCGCGTATATACAGTGATTTAATTATGCATTTAATTCTTGACTCATATCATCACATTAATCATTCATCAGATGTTTAGACAACAGTAAATAGGTGCAGAAAGAACAGAATAATCATCACACATAAGAAACACACATGGACACCAGGATTTTTAAGTGGAAACCCAATTCGGGAGAAAACCACCGCTGCCTTCGTCTCAGTCTTCAATCTTTATTATTAAGAAAAATTCTTACAACATGTACTGGTGCAGACTCATACCAGCACGCAGGCACCCACCTTCAGAAGGCTACAACCTTCTCTCGTTTACCAGCCTCTCCTGGAAGGGAGCAACAACCCCCTGCTCTCGTTTACCAGCCTCACCTGGAAGGGAGCTACTACCCCCTGATATTAACACCAGCCTCTACTGGCAGAAAGCTTCTACTTTCATACTGAAGGCTTCAACCCTCAGAACCACTGCAGACCACGTTTCATCAATTTTCAAACTGGATCAAATAGCTTCAACACAATCCTTCACTTATCAGCAAACATCATTTTCCCATTGCATCAAACAGAACAGTGAAACCACTGTAACTAGAATATCAGAGATAGCCCAGACTTCAGAATAGATAAACAGAAACTCAATCAGCTTTGAGCAATCATCAGTTCTAATTACATACGCACTTTTCTTTAAACAGACCCGCGTATATACGCGCTTTTAATAAAGACAACCCGCGTATACATCTGTGCACTTTCCAGAAAAACTCTAACAATCCATACGCGCCTTTGTTTAAACATATCCGCGTATATACGCGCTTTTCATGAAACGAACCTGCGTATGGATCTATAAAAGATAAACTTTGCAGAACAGACCAGATCTATGGACTTACCCAGATTTCTTCAATATCTTCAATAGATTTGCGCCAGGTCTTCATTACTTCTTTTCAGATCATCCTAGAGATTCATCATTTCCTGATCTACAGTTTTTGAAACTTCATCATATTCACAAGTGCATCATAGATTCAAATCTATCGATTAAGAACAGAGTTCAACCATGCAAATAAACTTCAGAGTGAAGTATTCATTAAAACCCAGACACATGCACACCCTTTGCACAATGACTTTCTTCTCCTTATATAGATTTAGCTTTTGTCAATACCATGAGCCAAAACCACACAACATCCAATGGTTTTCCTAGACGAGATCACATAGACAATCCAGCGCTCAATACAATGGGTTAATACCATGGTAGTAACCCTTGGTTTTACAAATTTAGAGCACAAATGAGCATACGCGACTTGGCACGTACTTTTCCGCATGCATACGCTACTTCTCCTAGACAAACCCGCGTATGCCTTGAGACACACGTTTCATCATTGTTCTAGCACATACTGAAATTCCTTTCATCATTACATCTGAGTTGCTATGTAGACACATCATATCACATCAGATTTACATCATTACCAAGTCCATCAAGTCAAGAATAACTTCATCAAGTGGGTTGCCATCAAGGACAACAATCTGCAACATATTGTCAATTATCTTATTACATCAATTAAGTTGCCATCAAGGAAAACACATGCCAACAGTTAGGACTTGATCTAACAGAAGCACAAAAGCACAAACTGGAGTAGATTAATGAATTGGATGAGATCAGACAAGATGCAGTCCAGAGAAAAAACATAGTCCAACAACAAAGGACTAGATGGCATGATAAGTACATCAAGGAAAAGAAATTTAAAGAAGGTGACTGGGCCCTCTTATTTGATTCAAAGTTCAAAGACCTTTTAGGTAAATTTCAAACTCATTGGCTTGGGCCATATGAGATTGTGAAAATATTTGAAAATGGAGCAATAAAAATCAGGACAATATATAAAGGAAAGGTAGCTTTTCTTGTAAATGGACACAGACTAAAATTGTATCATAAGCCACTTTCAAGAGAGGAATTTGTCAAGAAATTTCAAGATAACATTGATATGAAGTTAGTGAAGAAGAATTCTTCTTCTTCACTAACTTAATTGTATTTTTCTTCAATCATAATATATATATATATATATATATTTAAAAAAAAAAGAGAAAAAAAAGGTATAAACATGAAAACCAATCATTGATTGGCATGTTTATACAGAAAATCTAAGGTGAAAATCAGAATTTTTCTGACACTTTAGATTTTCAAAATTGTTCTTTTCTGCAATTAAGTATCATAAAATCATAAGTTGCAGACTCACTTTACATATTCATGATCCATCTCATTTATTCCATCCATATCTCACTTTATCCATATTTCATTCCACTACATATTCATGATCCATCTCATTCCATTCCATACTTCACTCCATCCACATTTTCACTTCATTCCATTCCATATTTCAGAGTTTTTACAGGTACATTTTGTAGCTACCTATTCTGCAGCCAATTGATTCTGCAAAACCTACTCTAGCAAATAGAGGATGAGCCAAAGAAGATTATGGAGTCTAAAAGATCTATATTTTTCAGATGAAAGACAAAGCACATCAAAGCAGAAAAAAATTCAAAAAGGGGCAAAGGTAAAATTGTGTGAAATTATTTTTAATAGCAAATCATTAAAGGTATAATGTTGTTAGGTCATATGTTTTCCTAAGTTATTTTATGATTCAAATTGATCAAAACCCTATCATAAAAACTCCTTGACGAAATCCCTTTCATCCCACTCCATAACAAATCATCATTAATTGAAAAATAACGGTCATAACCTATAAGTGACCTATTAGGTCACGTCATCAGACCGTAGCATTCATTGATGATTTTTGAAAATCTTCATAAGATTTCTTCGCGGCCATTCATCCCATGTCAAACTCTTAAACCCGATTATCTTCATGATTTACCACTACCCTATTTCGTTCACATCCACTCACTGCTATTTATTTCTGTAACCAATCCTCATCTGCAGAGAAGTCATTTTACGGTAAGACAACCCTTCACAATTTCTTTTGCTTTGGATAGAAGAACAGGAACAGAGCAGTGAATTGAAGCCAGAGAAAGGAAGAAATCTTTATCAACAAGAAATGGGGCTTATTGTAAGGTCAGAGCCAATTGGAACTAATTATTTAGAATGATACCCTCAGATTAAAGGGTTATTACAACAGGCTGTATGGCTAAGTTTTATAGAGAAGTTTAATGGATTCCACAAAGAAATCACAAAGTCATTTTCCAGGTTGTTCGATGGATCAGAAGTATAGATTGAGGATATCAAATTCACCATCACAGAGTCATTCATAGCAGAAGCAACAGAGCTGCCAAGACAGGGAGAACCTTGGTTTAAAAACAAAGAATTTCATAATGAGGCTTGGAGACAAATGTTAAAAAACCCAGGTATGGACACTGCAGTGTTTAAGAAAGGTATTCCTAGTTCATCTTTGAAAAATAAATGGAGGAATATGCTATTAATTTTACAAAATTTCATAACCTGTGAAGGTAGATTTGGCACTTTGTATGTATATCATATTAGACTCGTGATGAATTTTCTAGATGAATAAATAAATCTGCCCTTTTTCCTACTTAATAGTTTGAAAAGGATGTCCTCAAATGTCAAGAAAAGGCTTCAGTTCTTAGAAACTACCTTACATCATCATGGCTTAATTAAAATGTTAATTGAGTTTCATTTGAAGAAGATAGGAGATAATTGGGATGAATTCCTCCTAAAGAACCATTTCAAAGAACCAAGAGAAACATTGTCTAAAGAAAAACCTGTGAGAAGAAGTAGGAGAGGAAAATATGTTAAAACTATTGAAATCAAGCCTAATGTATCAACACAGGAAGACAATGATGAAATAATCTCTGAAAAGTTGGTAAAAATCAGGAAAAACTCAAGAATAAAAGGAAGAAGGAGTTAACAAATGAATGTGTTGAAGGAGAGGATGTAAAAGATGAAAATCCACCCAAATTGAGAAGAAGTTCCAGGCTTAAAGGCATGGTGAAAAAGACATGCATTAAAGAAACTAAAATCATAAACATTCAAGAAGAAAAAACTCCAATCCAGGCACCAATTGACAGATCTTCTGTATACCAATATGAAGAAAACCCTGGTAGAAGAATACCAGATGTAGATTCAGCTCAGCAGCAGATTTATGACTATGTGGAATCATTAGAGAGAAAAGCCTCAGAGAACAAAGAAAGATCCCCCAGTCCACAAGAACCTCCAATTGAAATATTAAAAAGAGACAATTATGAATTGGAGATACTGAATAACCATATCAAGAATGAAAATGAAATCTTAAGGGAGCAGGTTAAATTAAAGGACAACATTAACAACACTCTCTCTCAGAAAATGGAGGTATTATATAAAGCAAACAAGAAGTTGAGGAAAAGAAACAGGAAATTAAACAGGGCACTCATTAATTTGAAGTTTAAAACACTCATGAGGAAACCAAGGATGGCATTAACTACTAGAAGAAGCAGAAAAATGAGGTTATATGTTCTTGCAGAAGTATCAGTACAAATGGATTGAAGTTTTGATGAAATTGCAAGAGGACATGCAAAATTTTTGCAGTGGGGGTATGTTGAGCCCTAAAAGTGTCTTCTCCTTTGCCAAATTCCACTTCATCTTATCATTCATTTTGTCATTTTATAGACCTAAAGATCAATAAGAATTATTAAAATCACTTAATGAATACATGCAATGACTAACTTGTTGTACTTTTGTGGTTTTGTTGTCTTAATGATTTCTGAGCAGTTTTAGCTACATAATGCAATCATTCTGTAGCCAGTTACACATTTCGTAGCCATTTTGGTGTTTGAACATATTACAGGTGTCATCTAACGAAAAGGCATATATGGTTAGATTCTAAATATTTCCTACATCATTCCTCGTCATCCACGAAAGCTGAGTCAATAACTGGAGATGCTTATGCACGTGGTCAAACCAAAAGTCCGAGAAGTTCATTTCTATAAGGATAAGGACTCTTGATTTTCTTTCAGCAAATCACAAGTCCTAAAAAGGAGTTTTAGTTTGATTTTGACTTTACAATACACATGTGCCTACTTTCATTCAATATCAGTTATGTAATTTCTTATAAATTTAGCTCGGTGAGACCGAGAAACAGAAGTTAACTCTTATTTTGCCAATACTGTGATACTCTATTTTGAAGTATTTTTTATAATAAAAATAAGCATAACTTTGATGCTGTATTGAAGACAAACTTGAGGAGTTAAATATTTTTATGCCAAATTGATAGCAGAGGGCCCCTGCTATCCAAGGAGGCTTCTACATGCTTTCTAGATAAGTAGTTTTTAATTCTGTTTTGTTATATTTCTTACTTTGGCAATTTTCTGAGTTCATATCTTTTAGTATCATGTCTTACATTGTTTGTTTAACTAACATATCCTCATGATGTTATAGTTAGCCCTTTCTTAAAATTTTCCCAACATATCTCTATTCATTGAATGGATTTAATTGTGATATCTTGAGTTACCAGCACTTTAGTTTTTGTCATTTAGATTAAAAGATCCTCATTATCCTACAACCACTTTTTTTCTTAAAAGATTTTCCAACATATCACTATTATATGAATGAGATTTGGTTGTATTATTTTAAGTTAATTAGCATTTCTTGTTCTGCAATTAGATAGAAGATCCTCATATTATTACAAACAGTTTTTTTCTCAAAATTGTTCCAATAAATCTCTAAAATCACAAAAAATACCTAATTGTAATACTGTGGGTTATTTGTTGTTTAGAAGATCCTTATTACATTATATCTAATCTCCTTCAATAAACTCTTCCAATAAATCTCTAGCTGATGAACGAGATCTAGTTGTAATGTCATAAGTAGTTTCAAATATTCATAGGAGATCCTTAGCATATTATAACAATTTTCTTCTCAAGTTATTCCAAAATATCTCTATCATATGAATAAGATTGCACCATAATATTCTAAGTTGCTGTCTGTTTTTAGGAAGATCCTCATCACATTGGAGTTCAATCTCTTTCACAAATATTTCCAACAAACCTATAACTAAAAGGATCAGGTTGAAATATAATGTCTTGAGTTAAATTTCATGTTCATTTGCAAGTTAAAACATCCATGGATTAGAATGCTCTATTTTTCATCATTTTTCTGATTAGGGACAGAATTTACAATTGAAATCTCTTTTCAGTCTAAGGTTCCCTTTTTTTTTCTTTTTGACATAGATTTGATGTCATATTCTGAACATAGATTAGCATACTAAAACTAAAACATAACAAAACTCAAAAACATCAACAAAATACTGAAAACAATGAAATAAGAATAAGGATATTTAGGCACGTATAGTGCAAGTATACCTCATTAGTTTACAAGCCCTGGTCGTTAATTTATGCTATCAATTCAGGACACTGAATTGACTAAACAATTGTTACACTGAAATTTGTCACCATGACTTTTTAGTGTCTATATGGGTTCATCATTACTCATATATTACTCCCTTAGAAGTCTACAACATCAAAGTTCCTAAAATCAAGCCTTGAAATTGAGAGAAAACTCATAAAAGTCTTAAAAACACTTGTACCGCACTTTCTCTTAACATTGCTTGCGGTACCGCACCTTTTGTAAAGGAAAAATGCGGTACCTAGAGCAAGTTTTGTGTATTAAAAATACGGACCCTTGTAAAAGGTAAAATGAAGGCGAAAAGTAACATTTAGAAGCCCAATAGTCAAATTTGGAAGCTTCTAGAAGCAATTATCCAGTCGAAGGTTCACTCCTATCATGTATGTTCATTCCTCCATTATGAGAGCCTACCCGTTGGTTTATGGAGCTCAATCCCTTCAAAATATGATTCTATCCCCTCTTATGTGGAGCTGCAACCTCTTCTCTTTTCCTATAAATTGAAGCCATAGTGCAGTCTCAAGGGTATTGACTGAGATTGGAGTTATACTTGGAGAACTTTTGAGGAGAAATGTTGTAAAAACTGAGACTCTCTTAACTGATCATTATGTGGGAATGATTACACACAAATGTGCATTTTAGCTGAGAGAGTGCAAAGCATGTCACAGTAAAGGAAATGCCTGTTCTGGACCCCAGGAAGGCCTGCACAACATCAAGGCAGACACGGTTGTAATGCTCTTTCTTCATCAAGATAATACAAATGAATCTCGTTTTCTCAATGAGTTCTTTAATTAAGTAGCTTGTTTATCATGTTTTATCAGTAAGTTATTTAATTGATCATCTTATTTCTTGAATTCCTTGATCATCTTGATAGATATATGATTCGTTAATTAGTTTATCCTATGCAGGTGCTATTGATTTTTTCCATGTTTGTGATTGCAGATCTTTGAAGATGACTCTTTCAAGAAATTTGAAAGAAGATCATTACGAATAGCACTGGACTACAAGTAGGTCTTCAAAACCCCTATTATAGCTAATTCTGAATTGAATATTATCTAGAGAAAATAGTTTTTGTTTGTCTATTTGTTGCTAGTTGTCCGTAGGACACTTGGGAGGCCTGTCTTGTCTGCAAGAATGACTTATCCACTTAACAAAATGGCGACTCCACTAAGGAATGGATCTTGAACTTTGATTTCTTTTATTTTTGACTTGTGAATTTATTTTTTCTAATTTTGATTGGTTTATACTGGCTTGGTTAGTTTATCCCTATAGAATCCTTGACAAATGTTTTAGATTTTTTCATTTTTCTTTTAGTTTTCTGTTATCCGCACTTTTCTTTTAGAAACAGTGCGAGCATCTCCACTCTTTTCTTATATAAACAGTGTGGGACCGCACCTGTTTACATTGAAACTTGCGGACCCTGTGAAAATTTTTAGAAAACCTTAAAATTATCTTTTTTGGATCAATTTGTTAGATTCTCAGTATATACCCAGACTTGTATTTTCTGTTAGAGAGCCTTATGTGAATTTATTTTCAACACTCTTACAATCTCATCAATCTCCATTAAGTTAATTGGGTGTTTTGAGTTTCTTTTTTGGAGAAATTCTTAATTTGATTTCCTTTGGTCATTACTTCGAGGTTTGTCTCAGTCTATTAACAATTTTGCATCTTTTTGCTTCTTTTTTTTGCCTGGGGGGGCTAAATTGTGTCTGAGTGTTAATTTCCTTTGAGTGTTTTTTATTTTTTGATCTTTGGAACTCTCACCCAATTTTCTTTACTTACACTTGATTGGTTCTTATATCACATTAAAATCATCTTGTGTTTGAGAATTCTCTTGCATAGATCACATTTGCATAATTATAATTCTCATTTTCAGAATATAAATGAAAAATGTGCATAGATTACATTTACATATTTTTCAAGTGAATTGTGCATATATTACAACTGCATAGTTTACATTCTAGAAAAATCAATCATAGATTTAGTTTGTTTTCTTTGATTTGAATTTACATTTTTTAATGCTTGTTTTAAAACACAAAAATAAAAAAATTGTTTTGAATTGATAAGCATTAGTTTTTCTTGATAAAATTAGTGCATTTTTTATATTTTCTCTTATTGATCATTTTTTTGCATTGTTGGAAGTGAATGGAAACTCTCTCCTTACTTTAGTTAGGATTCATCAAATTGAAAAGATTACATTATCATATTCGATTGCATTCAATTTTGGGTCGGGTCATAACACCATTGGTTTCGTATCCTTTTACCCTTTGAGTAATAACAGCCTAAATAACACAGCGTTTAATAAAATTCATCTAGTAATTTTTACATTTTTAGGACTCTTTCCACCAATCTAGCTCGGGATTAGTGTCTTGGAATAGGTTTTAGTTAACTCTCCATGACAGTAAAAACAAACAAGTAGTCGATCTTGCGGTAGGAAAATTCCAATAGTAGCATGTATGCTTTGGGAAGCTCCTCTTAAAGAAGACAAGCACGAGATCATATCCGAACCAGTGAGGTAATCAATCCTTCCTCATTGGGAACGATAGCAGATATACACGTATTAACAACGGTAAACCTCAGATTGACCATTTTCGAGGAGCCTGGGGTCACTTGTCGGTAAACCTTGGATTATGTCAAGGAGCCTTCAAGGGGGTTGATCTTTGTTACTCCGCCCTTGCATGTATATCGGATCGTAGACTATTCCCCCAGATATATTTGTTCCTGTTGGTGACCTTAGTGGCCATTAACTTTAGGATTATTTCCCAAGGTGACGATGGAGAGAAGATCCCATTGTACCTAGAGAAGACATCGACTAGACTCACTTGGACACTCCGGAGGATTCTCTTCACTCGACATGGTTTAAGTGGAGAAAACTTACACCGATCTATTTCATTAAGCAGGTTGTTGGGGTAACTGTTCCAACCGCCATTTATGCATTAAAATTCTACGATGTTGGATTTCATCACCAACTAGTATTTTTAGTGCAGGAATCTACTGTTTGTGTGTGGTTTGAATCCCATATTTTATAGCGCATGTTAATTTGTTTGTTTTTACTTTTAGAGACCATAGGTGTGAATTGTGAATTGTAAATTTTAGTTTTAAATTTTTAATAAAATTCACTGAAGTTGAATCTAATGGAAACTGTTCCAAAATTTACCAACCAAGGAACCCCTCTTAATGAGAATCCTAGTACTTTTCCTTGCTTTGGAAATATTGGTCTTCCTTATATGGCTACATTTTCATTACCTGGATTTACAATAGGTTTACCGATATGGTTATTTTCAACTTCATTGGCCCCGAATACTCCAATTTTTCCACCTCAACTGGATGCTTCACCTCAACAGAGTTCACCATCTCAGCATCACCAACCTCATGTTGACCCTTTACCTTCTTCGCCCAATATGTCTTCCTCCCTTTCTTCCTCTTCTCTTGGTAAAAGCCTTGACTCTAGTAACCAGGTAGCTAAAAAGAAGAAGAAAGGGAAGAAGAAGAAGAAGCAAAACAAGAAAGAAGTCAACCAGTCAACCATGGCTGTAAGTGTTAGTAATGTTGAGGAAACCTCCAACATGCATCGTAAACCCAAATTCCCTTGCAAGATTTTTAAAGGTGACCACTTCCTTATCAATTGTCCTGGTATTCCAAAGGTCTTGGAAGTATGGTCAAAAAAATCCCATCAACTTACTGTTGATCCGTTAACCAGTGATAGATAGGTTCCTAGGAAAAAGGGTAAAGTTAGGTTTCCTTGTAGGTTATGCAAAGGGTGTCATCAAACTCACATTTTCCCTCACATGGATGAAGCCTCAAAAATTTTGGAAAACCTTAATGTTTCACAGCAAAAACTTCCAACTGGTTACTGTAAAATTTCTCCCAACCTGTCGTCAACTGACGGAGTGATTGATCTCATTCCAAGTACAGTAAATCCCACTCTTTCATTGGATAGTGAAATTAATATCACTTAGGTTGATGATCCATTAGTTGATCAAGTGGTCGACTCAATTTCACATTCAGTCGATCCCACTCTCCCTGTAGAGAGTGAAATTCATACCGCTTAGGTTCTTCTTGTTACATCAGATTCTTCTATGCCAGGGAGCATTACACCTGTTCCCACAGATCCCCCTCCAAGTACCGAGGCCTTCTCCTTTGATTGGAATATACTAACAGAACCTCGTCTTCCTTCTTCCATCCCTTTCCAAATAATTTTTTAGGCTTGTCGTAAGAATGTACGCCGCACACACGTAAATGAAGGTGCTTCTGTTAGTATTTTATCCTCAACTACTTGGAAAGCTTTGGGTTCCCCTCAACTTGTACCTGTTACGCAGAATCTAAAAGCTTTTAACAGAACCATTAGTGAACCTTTAGGGATCCTTCCTAAGTTTTCTATTACTTTGGAAGGTAAAACTTTCTATATTGATCTTATGGTAGTTTGAGGCCCCTTGGATTTCAATTTACTCCTCGGGTGAGACTATGTCTATGCAATGAAAGTTGTCGTATCGACACTCTTTCACGTGTTGTCTTTCCCTCGCAATGGAAACATTGTGACTGTTGACCAACTTTCATTCACTAGTCTTGATTCGACTACCGATAATCCGACACCCCTAAATGTTCCTTATAAGGAAGTGGTATCTACCCCGCCATGGGTTAATTATGTGGAAACCAATCCCATTTTTTCAATTACCGATGCAAGCGAGCCTCTCACTGTTTGCTCGACTTCCTTTGACTTAGATCCGGTAATTGACATGGCAAACCCTATGGAATTATTTGAATGTGATGTTCCTATCCCTTTTGAGTCCCTTGACATGTGTTCCTTTCAGAGAACTGTTATTCCATCTGATGAAGACCTCTTGGAAGCCATAATCGAGGTGCGTCCCTTGACATGTGTTTCTTCTATTTGGAAGCCATGATCAAGAGGTTCGTGAGGATAGTTCCTTTTACTATGTCAACCTCGTTAAAAAATGAAACAAGTCTAGAGAGGAAAGTTCCTTTTACTATGTCAACCTCGTTAAAAAAATGAATCAGTGAGTCGTGAGGAGAGTTCCTTTTACTATGTCAACCTCGTTAAAAAATGAATCAGTTGGTTAGAGGATAGTTCCTGTTACTGAGTAAACCTTGTTAAAAAATGAATCAAGTAAGAGGAAAGTTCCTTTTACTGTGTCAACCTCGTTAAAAAATGAATCAGTGGTTTATGAGGATAGTTCCTTTTACTGTGTCAACCTCGTTAAAAAATGAATCAGTTGGTCAGAGGATAGTTCTTGTTACTGAGTCAACCTCGTTAAAAAATGAATCAGGTATGAGGAAAATTATTTTCCTGTGTCAACCTCGTTAAAAAATGAAACAGACCCATGAGGACAGTTCTTCTCCTGTGTCAACCTCATTAAAAAATGAATCAGTAGGTTATGTAGATAGATTGTAGAGAGTAGATATGAGGATAGTTCTTTTACTGTGTCAACCTCATTAAAAAATTAAACAAACCCATGAGGACAGTTCTTTTCCTGTGTCAACCTCATTAAAAAATGAATCAGTAGGTTATGTAGATAAATTAGAATTAGTAGTTTATGAGGATAGTACCTTTTACTGTGTCAACCTCGTTAAAAAATGAAACAGGTCACCATGAGTATGGTTCTTTTCCTGTGTAAACCTCGTTAAAAAATTAAACAAATCCTCTCCTAATCAATTCGATACTTTCATTTGATCTCGTAAATGAACCTTCATTCCATCCAGTTATTAGTAACTAGTAGTCTGCTTAGTTGAATGCAATGAAGCTTGGGGGGCATGTGCTCTAGCAAGTTGCGCTTGGGGAGCATTCAAATTTATCTCAAGCATGACTTTTCCTTTGTTTCAATCTTGTGTAAAAATGAAACAAACCCTTTCTCAAGCACATTTTCCTACGTTTCAAGCTTGTGTAAAAATGAAACAACTTTCAAGCATGATTTTTACTTTGTTTCAAGCTTGTGTAAAAATGAAACAAACCTTTTTCAAGCACAGTTTTCTCTGTTTCAAGCTTGTGTAAAAATGAAACAAACCTATCTAAAGCATAGTTTTTCTCTGTTTCAAGCTTTTGTAAAAATGAAACCTATCTCGAGCAAAGTTTTCTATGTTTAAAGGCTTGTATTAAAATGAAACCTATCTGAAGCATAGTTTTCCTACGTTTCAAGCTTGTGACTTTAAAGCATGATTTTTCCTTTGTTTCAAGCTTGTGTAAAAATGAAACAAACTATTTTCAAGCATAGTTTTCCTACGTTTCAAGCTTGTATTAAAATGAAACCTATCTTGAGTCCATTTTGGTTATTATTTTCAAGACTCGTTAAACTCATGAAAATCCCGAGATTATTTTGCTATCTCTCATTCTCGTAAAACACATGAAAATGCCGAGTTCTTTCCATCTTTTCTTGCTCGTTAATTAAATTGAAACTCGGCCATATGAGTACATTTTTATCACTTTTTCAAACTCGTTAAAATTTACAGAAAAAGCGAAACTACTAAGTATATTTTTATCACTTTTTCGGACTCTTGAAAATTACGAAAAAGCGAAACCTTGGAGTTCTCTTTTAAGCCTTTTTTAGACTCTCTAAAGATGAAAAGATTGCCGAGTACTTGACTATTCGAACTTGTTAAAGGAAATGAATAGTCGTCCCTTCAGTATAAGTTTACCCCTTTTCCGGACTGAAATGGACTATTTACGAAAAAGGTATACGTTGGCTAATCATGGTCAATAGAGTTCTCTCCTGTATTATTTTATCCTTTTTCAGGCCTGAGAGACTAAAATTACGAAAAAGTACACCCATGGAGTTTTCTTAATTTTTTTCTTCTGACTCCCTAAAAATGAAAAACACCGAGTTTCTCCTATACTGGACTCGTAAAATTTAACAAGATAGGACCTGTCGATTACAAACAGGAATAGACCACTCCTTCTTAGTGTTCGATTTTAAATTAAGTTGGACTCATCCGAAGGATGAGCTTATAAACAAGCAAATTTTATCCTCCTCAAGCTTGTCAAAAATAAAGAGGTACTTGCTGGAAATGGTGGGGGAAAAGAGAGAAAACAAATTTATTTGTGACACTTTGATTTAAAAGTAGTAAACCACCCTTGAACACGAGACTTTTTGTCACACTTCTACCTGGGTTGGGAAAATCCTTTGCCTATCAGTTAATCAAACCACATTGAAGGTCTTCAGCCAGTTTCTGGGTATTAGCTTAGGGAAACTATTACCAAACCATCTGTAGTGTCGTTATATGTTCAAGAGGACATTCAAACAAACCATTCATCTGCAAACATTTTTCTCCATTCGCGTTGACCATCTCTGAGTCAGTCCTTGCAAAAAATTTCTTCAAAACTTGATCTATGGTTTCGTGTCGTCAGCTTGCTTATGACGGATCACTTTCTATCGATGACAACTCATCATCTAGGAACTTGATCTAGAATCTGTGGTACCTTGGAATCTGCATGCCTTAATGGCAGGTTTCTCGCCTTCGACGACAGGTTGTATCATTGAACTTCGATCGAACGATTCCGTGAAATGTTCGACTTCATATCACTTATTCACATTTCATGGATTGTACTGAGTACTTTGAGAGCCATTGTCATTATTGGTGGCTTCTGTCACACTTGTTAAAATTTCACATCATTGACTGGTAATCAATTGGGTTCTACCATGTTCGACTTCAACACATTTAATCGCATGGATAGAATCATACTAGTTCAGGAAGTAGAAATCAAGACCCTGGATCTAGTTTCCACCATCCAAGCTACGAGGAGTTTTATTATTCATTGTGCAGTAGACTATTCATTACAGATGGCTGCGTCCATGTTGTGTCTACACTATTGATGTAATATTAAAATCATTTCTCTATCAGAACAAGTTTAGTTAGTTTTTTATCTGAGTATGGGAATGCCTACCTCAGTGATGATATATATATATGTGTGTGTGTGTGTGTTTTGCATTGAATATTTTTACAGGATTCTGACTAGGGTGTCCACAAGCTAATCCTTGAAATGATAAAGCACTTCACTCTTTGAATTATCTCAGACTTCGCACTTTAGGGGTCAATCTGTTACACTGAAATTTGTCACCATGACGTTTTAGTGTTTATATGGGTTCATCATTACTCATATATTACTCCCTTAGAAGTCTACAACATCAAAGTTCCTAAAATCAAGCCTTGAAATTGATAGAAAAGCTCATAAAAGTCTTAAACACACTTGTACAACACTTTCTCTTAACATTCCCTGTGGTACTGCACCTTTTGTAAAGGAAAAATGTGGTACCTACCGCACATTTTGTGTATTAAAACTGCAGACCCCTATAAAAGGTAAAATAAAGGTGGAAAGTAACATTTAGAAGCCCAACAGTCAAATCTGGAAGCTTCTAGAAGCAATTATTCGGTCGAAAGTTCGCTCCTATCATGTATGTTCATTCCTCCTTTATGGGAGTCTACCCCTTGGTTTATGGAGCTCAATCCCTTCAAAAGAAGATTCTATCCCCTCTTATGTGGAGCTACAACCTCTTCCCTTTTCCTATAAATTGAAGTCATAGTGTAGTCTCAAGGGTACTGACTAAGATTGGATAAATGCTGTAGAAACTCAGACTCTCTTAACCGATCATTATGTGGGAATGATTACACACCCATGTGCATTTTAGCTGAGAGAGTGCAAAGCTTGTCAGAGTAAAGGAAACCCCTGTTCTGGACCCCAGGAAGACCTGTACGACATCAAGGCAGACACAGTTGTAAGGCTCTTTCTTCATCAAGATAATACAAATGAATCTCGTTTTCTCAATGAGTTCTTTAATTAAGTAGCTTGTTTATCATGTTTTATCAATAATTTATTTAATTGATCAGCTTATTTCTTGAATTCCTTGATCATCTTAATAGATATATGATTCGTGAATTAGTTTATCCTATGCAGGTGCTATTGATTTTTTCCATGTTTGTGATTGCAGATCTTTGAAGACGACTCTTTCAAGCAATTGGAAAGAAGATCATTATGAATAGCACTGGACTACAAGTAGGTCTTCAAAACCCCTGTTATGGCTAATTCTGAATTGAATATTATCTAGAGAAAATAGTTGTTGTTTGTCTGTTTGTTGCTAGTTGTCCGTAGGACACTTGGGAGGTCTGTCTTGTCCGCAAGAACGACTTATCCGCCCAACACCTATAGGTGGTCCCGGTGTAGCTCTGCGTAGGCCCCTGAGAACTGCGTGATTCCTTTGGTTAACTGTGCAGTCTAGGCCCAAGGGAAAGTGTAAATCCTCTAAGTGAAGCTTTGAGTGTTGTTTCACTCCATATAACTCACGAGAAGAGGTTCCCATGTGGTCTTCACTCAACTGATCTTGTAGAATATTCCCTTGATGCCTAATTTCCTTTAATAAAATCAATTTTCGTTGTGTGTAGTTGTTGCTTTATCTCTGGGATTTTCGATTTTGATCAAATAATGGTGAATTAATGATGCAGTGTGCACAATAATCTTACATATGTCTTTTGACTCAACTCTTTGACTTAGGATAATTTCCTAGTCATTTGCATGTCATTTTGTCACATGGAATAATTTATTTCTCTTTATTTTATTTAATTCTCGCATAATTAATTGACACAGTTTCCATTAAGCTTAGGAAATGTGAGTTTTG
>JAXQQM020085214.1:0-26631 GCA_034641835.2 Pinus albicaulis | reverse complement strand
AGGTAATTCTCTATTGTATTCCTTCAAGTTATTTCAAGCTAATATGAACATGCTCATGCCATCTTTGTGAACAGCATAGCTAATCTTACTGTCTGCCTCGGGCACCGGAAAGCCCTGAGAGGGATATACGAAAACCAACCACCCAAGTAGTTTACCCTAAAGCAAGGTGCATGCGGCGGCCATATTTCTAGAATAGCTATCGCCCAAATAGTCCTACGAGCAGGGTATTTTTGGCCATCCCTGTTTCACGACTGTATCACGGTAGTTAAAAGATGCGAGCAGTGCCAATGCTTCACCCGCAAGGCAAGAGCACCACCTGTCCCTCTGCATCCTATCATCGTAGCCGGCCCCTTCTGTAAATGGGGAATCGACTTCATGACTTGTAACCTAGTCTCATCAGGCAACCATAAATAAATCATCATGGAAGTCAATTATTTCACCAAGTGGGCCGAAGCCATGCCCACATACAACAATACAACAGAAACTGCCGCTCGATTCCTGTTCAATCACGTGATAGCCTGATTTGGCATCCCCAAAGAATTAGTCTCATACCATGGAAAGCACTTATAAAATGAAGTCTTTGAGGAGCTATCTCATCATCTCGGATTCACCCATGAATTCGCTTCACCATATTACCCCCAGTCCAACAGACAGGTAGGGGCCATTAACAAAGTACTCAAAACTATGTTACAACGCATGGTCAATAACCACAAAACCAACTAGCACCACATGTCTTTTCCACCCTATGGTCATACCGCACAGCAGTTAATACTTCCACTGGGTTTAATCCTTTCCACTTAGTATATGGGATCAAAGTTGTGATCCCCATAGAACGCGAGATCCCAAACTTGCATACTGCCATTGAACTCCTTGATGACACCCAAACTCTAGAACAAGGCCTAGTACAACTACAGCTAGTTGACGAAAACAAGCGAAAATCGTTGCAACACAATGAGGCCCATAAAAAAGGGTAAAAGAATCATTCAACCGCCACGTCACCCCTCGCTCATTTACTGAGGGAGAGCTAGTCCTTCACTATGATGTCACAAAAGAAGCCTTAGGGCTAGGAAAGTTCGAAACCTTGTGGAAAGGGCCCTATATCATCAAACATTGTCTCTGGTAGGGGGCATACATATTGATGGAACCAGACAGGACCTACCTCACTAACCCCGTCAACGGACTTTACCTCAATAATTCTACCTGTAAGTGCCCCTGTAGCCCTTATCCCCTAGAGTTAGAGTACACAAAAATTCTGATACCAAAATATTTTTGACCCAAAAACCTAAACACGCTCAAAGTGTCACCATGGATCACCAACTTGAACCTTATTTCGGATTTGTTGATGGAGGATCGTGATTGTCTCAAAAATTAGCTGCAGCTGCCTGGGTCATCTACTACCCTGACCGATCACCACTATGTTCAAATGGCGTGTGCATCAGATCAGCAACCAAAAATCAGGAAGAATATGATGCCTTTATCGGACTTATGTGCGATGCCCTCCATCAGGGAATCCGCCATATGCATGTCTACCTAGATTCCCAGTTAGTGGTATCACAGTTAAACCAGACATTTGAAACCAGAGATACAAAACTATTTAGAAAATATTTTCATGGCAGAAGATTATGCAGACAGTTTGATTACATTACATTCTCACATGTATCAAGGCATCAAAACCAAACAGTTGATCACATAGCTAACAATATCCTAGACTAGAATGCATTGTGAATAAACCACCAGACATAAAAAAACTAAAAAAATATATATCCATCAGCATAACACAAAATGCATAAACTGAAATAGATAGCACACCATATAGAGTCGCAAAAAAGACCTCTCATATATATATCAAAAAATATGTGTATCAGAGTACAAAAATAGTATCACTGGCCCATTGTCTAGCCCAAAAATACAACGGTCATCAAAATTAAGGGAAGCATCCTAATAACAGGTGCTTTACCTGTGTACAAATCTACTCTAGGGGGGTTCCCCCTCAAGAAGAGCACTTGGGCCCACCACTGCTCCTGGTGCCACCACCGGAGCTGCTGTCGCCACTGCGATAGCTACCCATCGTAGAGTAGGCTGGTAGTCCCTCACTCGGGCCATCATTGTCTCTAGCCATGCCTACTCAAAGTCATCCATAAAACCTCAGGTAGACATTCGGTGGGTCAAACGGTCCACTTGACCCCGGAAATCCTCTAGAGCCTCCACCTAAGCCGTAAGTACTGCGATGTGCGCCTCAGCCACATCCGCACGATCTCTCTCGGCTACTACCTTAGTTGCAGCCGAGATACTGCCCTCACTAGAAGGTCCAGCACCATCCCCGCTAGGTCCATCGACACCCTCGCTTGGTCCACCTACAACACCTCCTCCCCGACCACCCAGCGGTCATGGTAGAGGATCGTGACCCACCAATCGGGCCACTGGGTGTTCCACCTTGCCAACATCTGCACGAGTAACCAAAATAATTTTAGTGTCAATAAAAAACACTCAAGTACATAAAAACTAAAACAAATGTAGAAATTTAGCACGTACCTGTAGGACCCCAAACATAACCGAAAGGAAGACCAATATCTGGATCACCCTGAAAGTCCATCTCTATGTATGGGTATGGAAAAAAAATCCGCAGATTGGCCTCAAACTAGGCCTCTGTTGTGTCGTTCCAATAATGACC
This sequence comes from Pinus albicaulis, assembly GCA_034641835.2. Lineage (NCBI taxonomy): Eukaryota > Viridiplantae > Streptophyta > Pinopsida > Pinales > Pinaceae > Pinus > Pinus albicaulis. Next base: position 23,960 of record JAXQQM020085214.1, on the reverse strand, counting down.
CACCATGCCACCACTACTGTGTGGCATCACAAGAGCTCACCTCCTCATGCGTGGCTCCCTCGGCCCCCCAATAGGCACAACCACCATGGGTCTCAATAAAAAGACCCTCTTGTACATAATGCTACACAAAATGCTAGCGTATGCAAATGATTTGAATCCACGTTGGACCCTGTTCAGCTGCGACACCATACCATCAAAGCAGAATCAGGGAAAAGTTGAAGAAATGCCCCTTCCTCAAATGGCATAAAACTCCCACTTGTGGGCCAAATGCCCTATGTGGCACAAACAACCCCTCCAGTCGCACAATAATGGCTAGAGCACACCGCTTGGCCACATCTGTCGCTGATGCGATATTGGTGCACCCCTCAGTAAGAGCCGTACCACCACAATGCCTCCTCTGGAACTTGTCCAGGTTCACTCGTCCAGCAGGAAGTGGATACCTCAGCACCTTGCCCTAAGGCAGTAATCCAGTAACAAAGTATATATCCATCTCTAGATGAATAATCAAGTTAGTCCCCCTAAAGACAAACATGTTGCGCCTCCTGCGCCAATGTTGTATGATGTAGCGTAACAATCGGTCTTGTGACCTAAGGAACTCGTCTTCAGCAAATTTCAGGAGGCCCCATGCGGCCAACTAACGATGCGCCCCAGCATCAGAAGCCAGAGCGGTTCGTATCTCAGGCCAATCTCGTTTTCTCCACACTAACCTGCCAAGCAATAGGCACCCATCAGTATAGAGGAGAAACATAAAAAATGGACAGCAAAAAACCCAAGTTTTTCAAAAACACTACCCTTTCCTTGCACATAAAAAGGAAGCAACAGCGTGCCTTCGCATGACTGTACCTAAAAAATAGGCACAAGGGGGGCGCCTCTTTGCCTAGATCGCCACACAATCTAGGGAAAAATGCCTCTTTTAGGCCATAAAAACCCAATTTGTACGGCCCCCGACATCACCAAACTAAAAAAATTGAAATGCAGGATGTCATGGAAGTTACCTCGACATCTTCCCCTTCATCAACCCTGCACATGAGACCAACCAATGGGAACCCTACCCCTAGCAAAACACTATCCTCACACCTTCAGTGAGCGACCCTCTTTCATGTTTTGGGGTACCCATATCTGTGTTTTGTACAAACCAAACCCCATTATTTTATGCTTTTGGTAAGTGTACAAAGACTGCAAACGATGCCCTTCACCCCTTGGCCCTCATATTTCACCTTTTTCTCCCATGGTAGTAGTCCCCCATCTCCCTTGGTCAAAGTATTTCATCCCCCCATGCACGCACCATTACGAAAATCATAGCCAGTTCATACCCGCCTTGGAGGTCCTACCGACTCCAGGAAATTTTTCCTTCAGAAATACCTATGGCTGCCTGTTGGAGAGGTAAATCCTCTCTACAGATAGAGGCGATACCTACTAGCCTAGATCAGGTCTAGCAACAATCAGGTCACGCAAAGACACAGGTTCCTAGTTACAAAAATACCAAGATGCGATAAGAAGCCTACCTCAAATCCCACACAATTTTTGTTGCAGAGAAGATGGCATTTCCCATCCTTCACTTTGGTAGATCACAATCCTCCCACTTAGCACGTTCAAAAACCTGTACACATGTGAAGAAACAACAACACACAATGTAAAATCCAAATCTCGTAACCATATATCAGTCAAAGAAGATATAACTCATAGCATAAGACATAAACACATGAGTGGAACCATAATTAGAGTCTCTTATTATTAATAACAATGAAAGAAAGATACAACCCAAGCTCTGACGTCGGATCTTCCTTCGGCGGGTCGACAGTGGAGCACGTCTCAATGAAGCTCATCGGGAAATGGGACAAAGATCTTTCTCTTCAGCTTGGCTCTCATAGGCTGTCTGGAAATAGTCTCCTTGCTACAGATTCAACTCTTGGTACTAGCTTGCTAAGGGAAAATGGCAAGCTTATATAGATGGTGGAAGGGGAGTTGGGATCCCTACAATCATGGGATTTCCCCTATCCTCAAGGAAGCTTCCATGATAGGTGGAAAACCACTTCCCCTACATGGAGATCCAGAGCCAAACCTCCCAAATCATTTTAGAGACTCATTCAGGAGTTTTTTGGAATCAAACTTCCGCCATTTATTTTTAAAAAACATGCCTTATTAAGCTTGGCGCAAGAAATGCACTGGGATAGAGCACCAGTTGACGCGCGCTCTTTGGTGGATTTTCCCCATTGGTGCAAGGGCTGAACTGGCTAGCTGTGCCAAGGCCAAAATATTAGTTTTTAGGGTTTTTCAAAGGAACATTTCTTCAGAGGAATGATTGTCCTTGTTAAGGGGGATGCCATGAAAGTGGTTTCAGGTCATGTCACTGCTCACAGGTCACGGGAAAGGCCCTCCAATGTGCGAGACAGGGAATTGCAGGGATGTTGACAAATTAATATGTAACAGATGCCCCCTAAAGCATGAGGCCTGAGAGAGAGAGAGGGGTGAAATGCTTTACGAGAACGTTTCCAACTGAAAACAATATCGGTGGAAAACCTGCGTAGAAAAGTACAACTGATATCTCAAAGTCATGATATGTGGTATGGGCGTAGCCATTCGTAATAGAGTATACAATAATAAAGATCTGAGGCATGGACGCAGCCATCTAGTGAGGATCGATAAATAGACTCAGGTATGGTCGCAACCATCCAATCAATGAGTCATGTAGCTAATCATGATAATCCACAAAATCCACAGCCTGGATTCCATCAGAAAAAAACCAGGGTCTTGCACTCCATCTCAACTCGAACAGAGTACAAGTCCAAGCATGTGAATAAGTGAGCTGAAGTCGAACATGCAAGAACATCGTCTGATTACCAGCCAATGATGAAAGTTGTTAACAGACACGAGAGGTGCCACCAATGATGACGATGGTCCTCAAGGTACTATAGGTACAATCCACGGAATGTGAATCAGTGAGCTGGCATCAAACACCCGTAGAATCATTTGATCGAAGGCCAATGATGAAAACCTTGCATCGAATGCGAAGAACCTGCCATTGAGGCATGTAGGCTCCAAGGTACCAGAAGGGAGTCTCTAGATCAACTTCCTGGATAATGAGCTGGAGTCGTTAGGAAGTGACCTCTATCGAAGGTGGGCCATAGTGTTTCCCACATCATCGACACGAGACAGAGGAACATAATGTTTGTGAATCAAGATCAGATGAGAATTAGAGGAGGGTTGAAAACTGCAGAGGTCAACTTCTCTTGAACTTATTGGTGGCACGACACTAGATTTGGCAGTATTTGACATCAAAAGATCTGAAGTCATGACGGCGAGGCAAAGAGTAGATGAGAGGTCAAAAGGATCACCCAACCCCATGGAGGCAAGCAGAAAACGAGATGAGATGTCCCCAGCCTGACACGAATGCAGACAAGTGCCATGTTCAAAAGTGACATATTGTCGACACGACGATGATAGTGGTTCCATTTTCCCCACCATTTCTGGCGAGTACCTCTTTATTTTTACACAAGCTTGAAGAGGATACCATGTGGTTGTCATATAAGTTTGTCCTTCGGATAGATCCAACCTAGTACATTTAACGAGCCCTAGGAAGGAGGAACTCGAGTATCGTGATTATGACATAATTCGATGTCATCAGGTTTTAACGAGTCTAACTAAGGAAGAACTCGACATCTTTTCATGTTTAGAGAGTTTGAAAAGACAGCGGAAAAGTAAACTCCAACAGTCCCTTTTCGTACATAGTTCCTCAGATCCGAAAAGGTAGAAAACTGTGTTTGAGAAAACCTCCTAGTCACAAAAGGCTAGGGTATTCCTTTTTCGTAAAAATATTTATCCCAGCCCAAAAAAGGCGTAAAAATATACTAGGTAGATGTAGTTTCACAGCCAATTTAACGAGATCAAAACGACAAGTGACTCGGAAATCTTTTCATTTTTAGAGAGTCAGAAAAGAGCTAAAAGATGACTCCACCTAGAGGAATGAGTGGTATAAAGGGTAGCAACTGGTTCCAATGATGGTGGAACTACTCAAAACAAGTAAAGGTTAAGAGGCTGGCTAACAAGACCACTCATCGTAGCGGTTCCTCAGGAATGGGTACAACAACCAAGTGAAGGCATATGATCGACGAAGCAGATAGTGATGGTGTAATGAGAGAACCAAGGCTCATCTGACAAAACAGGCTGATAAAATGGAAATCACGAGAGGAATGGTTTCATTTTTACACAAGCTTGAAATTAGGAAACTCTGCTTGAAGTTGGTTTCATTTTTACACAAGCTTGAAACAAGGATAAACTATGCTTGAAACTGGTTTCATTTTTACACAAGCTTGAAATGGAAACAAACTATGCTTGAAAAATTTAAGCATGCCCCCAGCATGGTGACTCAATTCGAGGTACATTCCCCCCAAGATTCAGTCCATATGAAAGGAAAATGGAGTGAAGGTTCAAATTACGAGATCAAGAAAAATATTCGACTGGGATTTTACGAGATCTTATCAAAGACTTGAATTGAACAGGAAAGTGTTCCATTGTTTTAACGAGGTTGACACATTAAAAGAACTATCCTCATATGACCTTGTTTCATTTTTTAATGAGGTTGATACAGAAGACAAACTATCCTTAGAACACCTTGTCTCATTTTTTAACGAGCTTGACACAAGAAAACGAACTATGCTCGGAACACCTTGTTGCATTTTTTAACGAGCTTGACACAAAGAAACGAACTTTGCTCTGACAAGCTTGTTTCATTTTTTAAGGAGCTTGACACAAGAAAATGAATTATGCTCTGACGACCTTGTTTCATGGTTTAAGGAGCTTGACACAAGCAAATGAACCATGCTCCAGACACCTTGTTTCATTTTTTAAGGAGCTTGACACAAGAAAACGAACTCTGCTCTGACGAGCTTGTTTCATTTTTTAAGGAGCTTGACACAAGAAAACAAAATATGCTCCAAAAAAATTCATCATAATGAATAATAAGTCATAGCTTCCAAGGGTTTCCCATCCGATGGAAGGAAAACATCTTGGAAGTCTGGACCCAATGCCCCCAGCACATGATGTACAACGACACTATCACTAAATATGGGCACAAGACAAGTAGCCACATAATTGACATGTAGCAGGGATGACACAACTGGCAGATAAAGATCTGGCAGGGATGATGGTGGACTAGCTACCATATTAGGACCAAAGAATGCAAGTTGATCGATGGTCACGATCCGACCTTGGTGCGGAAAACACATCACACAAAAGAGGGAGGAGATTGCGCTCCCATGGCATAAGTATAATCGCGGCCCAGGAGTAAATTAAATTCCAAGGGGCCAGGAACAACCATCACGTCCATATGGACAGTTTTCCCTCCCAAAGTAATAGGCAACTTTGGAAGGATCCCTAACAGTTGACTAGTTCTTCTATTAAATTCCAACAGATTCTGCGTAACAGGCACAAGCGGTAGCGAACCAAAAGCTTGCCAAGGAGTTGAGGATAAAATACTAACATATGTGCCTTCATCTATAATGGTTCTGGGTACGACCAGATCAAAGCTCTATACCATTATCTCAAAAGGCACATAAGACGGAAGGCAGTATCCCGCAAATCGACTCCAATCTAAGGAAGCGACAAAACTACTTTGAGGGGCTACCATCGAATCGAGATGGTCTTCCCCTGGTGTCACGGGATAATAAGGAGCATCCTCCATGACCCCCATCATGGAGTCAGGAGGAGTATCCTCTGGGACCTTCATCACGAGAGGAGGAGGAGCAACTTCTTGAGGTATGGGGATAGGAGAATCTTTCTCCAAGTCCGAGGAATCTGAAGAAACAAGAAGAACCTGAGGGGTGTGAGATCCAGTCTCAATGGAAAATACCTAGCGCACTACAGATGGGACCAGTTCAACCGATTCCACAACCAATGGTTGGTCAGGGATGGATTCATGATTTGGAATTTCCGAGGGAGCAGGATCAATCAAGGGTGACTCTTGACTGATCGTTGAATCAACTAGTGAAGGACTCAAAGAAAGCTATTTGTAACCAGCCGGAAGGCATGGTTCAGAAACATTCGAGTTGTCCAAAACTCTCTTGGATTCATCCATATATGGACAAAGGTGAATGGCATGGTGCCCTTCACACAACTTACAGGGATTGGCAAGCTTACCTTGCTTCTTAGGAGCTTTACCAGCACTAGCTGAATACATGGCCCCAACCTGACTCTCAGAAGCCAAAGGCAATGGAGGACAACCATTGGACCATACTTCAAGCACCTTGGGAATACTAGGGCAATCTCAAAGAAGATTGTTTCCTTGGCACAACACGTAAGGGAACTTAACTTGCTGTGAAGGGTTCGAAAGTTTATCAAGGGTGGACTTTTTAGAAGCAGTAGCTGCAACCTTAGCCTCTCTCTTATCAGAATTCTTCTTCTTTATATTCTTCTTCTTCTTCTTAGCCACCTAATTACTCGAATCCATACTTTCACCAAGCGAAGTAGAAGAGGAGGACACATAAACAGGTGAAGAAGGCGAGAGGCCCACCTTAGAATCAACATGGCATTGTTCAGGCGGAGGAACTGATCGAACAGTAGCTGGAACATCCGAGACCACAAAGGTTGAAAACAACCAAATAGGCAACCCAACAGTTAACCCAGGAAGGGACAACGTTGCCATATAAGAAGCACCAACATTTCCAAAAGGAGGCAAAGGACTAGGGTTCCCATCAGAGCAGACTCCTTGATTGGAGAACTCCGGAAAAGTTGCCTTCGAAAACGACCTGAAAATACGCTAAGGACAAAAATTCTAACCAGGAATATTTCGTGGGTGATTAATTTTATGAAAATGAAACTAGAATTTTTTGTTTCATATTTTAAGAGTCAAGAAACAAGAAAAAGGTGACTGTATCGCTTTTAGGTTGGACATAATCATGAAAGGACAAGCGCTTGATGATATTTTCAAATTTAGTGATTCGGTAAAGATCAAAACGACTGCTCTGGTAATCTAGGCAGATGGGTGTACTAGATATCCATGAACTTCCATATACACCTTGGTTAAAAAATGAAATAGAAATCAACCAAGGACTTGACGTACGTGCAGGTAATCTCCTCGAATGTTGTGTCCGATGTATCATGGGTAAAAGGTGGCATAATCAGCTTCCTATGGATAAATGATTGCAACCTAATGGGGTCTCCCTTTATATACATGATGGTACGGGGAGCACAAGTCTGTACTAGCGTTGTCTAAAGCCAGATGGCGAATGACAGCTACTAGGTTTAATGACGCCGGAACACGTCACTACCTTAGACTACTAGATATTCCGTTAATGTTTCAATGTTGCCTTAGGTAAATTGAATAAATTTTAGAGTTGATCTTCAATTATGTTTCAATTTCAGGCCCTATCGAATGTTATGTCTCAAAAATCCTCTAAATGCACACTATATGCCACACTATATCACTTTGTTCGATGAATAGCTAACTACAGGAAGGTTGAGAGCTTTCAAACAATAACAAAATGATCACAAAACAACCACTATTGTCTCTAATGCACGCTAATGAAACCAAAATATTTTCCTTTAGAGTTATATAATGCTAATAACACATAAAAGTTTTAAATTTACACTAACTAATCAAAATAAAAGGATTCGTTTTTGTATTTTCAATGTTTTAAGAGAAAAATGCACTAAACACAATGAAAACTAATGAAGAGGCCAATTCAAGAAATGATAGCGAACGAGTAAAAAAAAGCAAGTTCACTCAACGCCAAACACACAATCAGACCTTAAACTGATGAAGAAATCCCTCAAATCAAAGAGGAATCCCAAAAACTCATATGAACTGTGTGATCTAGGCTCGAAATGAGACAAAGAAAAACTTGAATGAAAAAGAGAGAAATCACTCAAATATTGCAATGATACACTGGAAAACAACCAAACGAATGCAAAGAAGAAAATACAAAGTTTACTGATCAAACGAAAACCAAAAACTCCTACGGGAGGCTCAGCACACAATAACACCCAGATGCCCTAGGGCTAGAATGAAAAACTGATGGTAGAGGGTGAACAATCGAACGATAGAGGTCACACACAGTCAACTAGGACTTCAAGGCTCTCAGGCAGTCGGAAAAATGACCCCAAACCAAAAATCAAGCTCGAAAGGCTCAGAAACAAGAAAACCCTAGCACCACACAGGGTTGGCATGACTGTCTGGCTGCAACTAGTGCTAGAACAAGATTGGCGTGGGGGCCTAACTAGAAACAAGCACCAGTTGGCACGACTGTAAGGTCAAAAAATGTGCCAATCGAGTTTACTAAAGGAAAAAATCAAAAAGAGCAAACAGGGATCAGATCAGGTATGGTGGAGGCTGAATAGAGGATTTACACCAGAAGGAGACAAACTAGAAGAGAAAATCAAGTAGACAAAAGCCAAAAGCAACCGAAAGAGACAAGACAAACTCCAATCAATGTCTCCCCAGCAGAGTTGCCAGTTTGTTGGAGAGGTAAATCCCCTATGCGGACAGAGGTGATTCCTACTCGCTCAGATCAGGTCTAGCGACAATCAGGTCACGCAAAGACGTAGGTTCCTAGTTACAAAAAGACCAATATTTGATAAGAAGCCTACCTCAAATCCCACACAGTTTTCATTGCAGGGAAGATGGCGTTTCCTGTCCTTCGCTTTGGCATATCACAATCCTCCCGCTTAGCACGTTCGAACAACTACACACACGCGAAGAAACAACAACACATAACGTAAAATCCAAAGCTTGCAACCATATATCAGTCAGAGAAGATATGACTCATAGCATAAGACATAAACACATGAGTGGAACCATAATCAGAGTTGCTTATTATTAATAACAACGAAAGAAGATAAAACCCAATCTTTGACGCCAGATCTTCCTTTGGCGGGTCGACAGCGGAGCACATCTCAATGAAGCTCATCGGGAAATGGGACAAAGCTCTCTCTCTTCGGCTTGGCTCTCAAAGGTTGTCTGGCGATAGTCTCCTTGCCACAGATTCAACTTTTGGTACTAGCTTGCTAAGGGAAAAATGCAAGCTTATATAGATGGTGGAAGGGGAGTTGGTATCCCTACAATCGTGGGATTGGCCCTATCCTCAAGGAATCTTCCATGATAGGTGGAAAACCACTTCCCCTACATCGAGATTCGGAGCCAAACCTCCCAACTCATTTTAGAGACTCGTTCAGGAGTTTGTTGGAATCAAAATTCCACCATTTATTTTTAAAAAGAATGCCTTATTAAGCTTGGAGCAAGCAATACATTGGGACAAAGCACCATTTGGCGCGCCCTCTTTGGTGGATTTTCCCCATTGGCGCGAGGGTTGAACTGGCTAGTCATGCCAATGCCAAAAGATTAGTTTTTAGGGTTTTTCAAAGGAAACTTTCTTCAGAGGAATGATTGTCCTTGTCAAGGGGGATGCCATGAAAGTGGTTTCAGGTCATGTCACTGCTTACGGGTCACGAAAAAGGCCCTCCAATGTGCGGGACAGGGAATTGCAAGGATGATGACAAGTTACTGTGTAACACTGCCACCAAGCTGTTCAAGTATACTTTGACATCGGGCCACTGAATCCCCATCATCCGTTTTCAGCTACCACTCGCCAGCATGCCTATGTTAAACCCATCATGGTTTGGTTAAGGCTTCCTTTTTGTTGACCTCAACACCTCTTTTCCAAAAAGGAAGCGGTACCCTGGATGACCCCTCCCCATGCAAAGGGGTATCCTAGGGTGGCACTATGGGAGACATCATTGTCCATAGATGTCATCAATCTTCTTGAAATTTGAATACAGAAAATGCTTTCATGTCATGATGGTATCGTACCTTACAACCATTGCACTTTGATCAAGATCTGTCGAAGACCCATTTCTTTATCAGTGTCTCTGACAACAATGCTTACACGAGAAGGTCCCAGCCAGTACACATGTGTACATGGCACAGTGATATGCCATACCAGGATTATGCATATGGGTACCACATTCCACCTATTGTCAACAGTAATCATCAACAACCACCACCAGCACTACCATAGTAGTGGCATACGCATCACACGTATCTGTCAATTTTGTTTAACTAGTCATAGCATCATGAGCATGGGACATGTCCGTCTCGTTGAAATTTTGCAAATATGTTGTATATTTTGTCTGCTTGTAGGGGGTCCCTTAGGCCATGGTTATCTCGGAAATGGTGCAAGGTGTTGTCTATTCCAAAAGTACACACAGGCCTCTCTCTCTCTCTCTCTCTCTCTCTCTCTCTCTCTCTCTGCGTATGATACATAAAAGAAACTATAATGTATTTCAGCTATACAGTTCTTCCTAGACCTCACACATTAGGGGGAAACTGTTAACACTAGAAAATCGTACAGTAGAAGACGACATTGATTAATGTCGAGCCTAAGGATTTACAGGACAAGAATACATTATGGAATCAAGAAGTATTTAAAATATCTAAGGTTTTGAGAAGATCAGAATTGAACTAGTCATAAATGATCAAATGTGCGCTTTTTCCTTCAAGAAGAGCGCCTTCTGCACGCTCTTTTTCCTGATAAGCGCGCATTCTTGGAAATCGAAAAAAGTCATTTTTCAGGACCACAACAAGAAAAGGACAATTACTCCTTATGTGAAAGTTGCCTAAGGACAGCCACCAATGTCTCCTTAGACATTATGTGAGCAAAAAAAAGAATATTTGAGCACAAATGGAATCACACCTCTCCCTTGTGTCACCATCCAACATATACTAAGGGAGGGAAGGAGGATTTGAATCTCACCTATATAAACCCACCAAGAGATGAAGAAATGGTGATCACAAGGTTATGCTAGCCAAAGTTTCCCAAGCAACACCAACATTGTGTGTGACCCGGAGCTGGAGCTAAAGAGGACTTGATAGCTAGCCACCCAACATCTTAGTCCACCACAGCAGAGAGAGAGAGAGTTAGACTGCGTCAGAAGGCAGAACTTGAAAGACAAACATCCTTGCATCAGGACCTAGATCTATTGCCTAGGGGCCCTTTGGCAAGTGGGTAAGATTTTATTTTATTCCAAGCATTCAAAAAGAAGAGGCCATTGAGCCATCATTTTCATTATTACTGTTTGGAACTCTCTATATAGCTTCTTTTGTGTTTTTAGTTTTAGTTTTTTAACCAGATCATACTTCAGAATATTATTTCATTTAAGTTTTATGCTTTTGAGCTCCCCCCACATACTACTTATTACCAATAGTTTAGAGAGTAGACCATGCTCTCTAAGCTCGTGTGATTTCGTACACCCATGTGTCAAATCCACCACAATAGTACTCATGAGATGCCAATGACTCACCTCATAAGGAAACAAAAGATCGAATGTAGCAATCATGGTTTGCCCAATGTTCTCCCTAAAATATGAACCATAAGAATAATGAAGCATCTCACTCCCAATGGGCACATGAAATCCTTGCATCCTTCCTCCAACCATTCCCACAATAAGAATAAGGACATCATCAATGTATGGTATCATAACCAAGGATACATAAGCTTCCATATGTAAGACTCGAGGAGGATCATAGTCCCACATTTGGAACCAACATAGTATGTCTCTTGACTACCTCAGAACATGATATAATAAGTGGTTTCCCCACCACTTGTTTGCTGCCATAGTATTCTCACATGATTTAAGAACGTGAGTAATGTTTGGTGCCAATATAGTACATGCTGAATGATATGTCATCTCCCTATATCCTCCTAGGGAGTGGCCATGCTCAACACTATTTATGGCCCCAAGTTGACCATGAATTTTATAAGGAAGAGTGCCCTCACTTGGATCAATGGCCTCAGATGTATGGTAAAGGAATGAAAATACTCATCAAGTAAATCATTATGCATAAAAACATGATCCTTACCATATAATTTCATCATACTAATGGAGTGGCTCATAGATAGATACCCTCTCATTCCCAAAGAGGAAAGAGGTGGCTATGATAACTCCATCAAAGATTTATGTCTCTTCTCCATCTCCAAATGATCCATGCATCTCCTAATATGTTGATGTATCTCCTCTTCAAAGCCTTCCCAAGTGAATCCCTCCATGATGGTGTGGTATGCTCTCATGGAATAAGTGTGGCTAAGGAGAAAATATTCATGTGTTGCATGTAGTAACTTCTCCTTGAGCTTGTATTCTCTAGATAAGAAGATGCTAATCTGATAGTAGATGACCCCATATCTTAATGAATATCCCTCATCTAATAGCTGGTCATCAAGTATCATGCATGTAAAAAGATCCTTGGAGTAATCCAACAACATCTGAGATTTCCAATAAGGATCTATCCTCCATAGTGACAGCGCTGATGATCTATCATATAAAGCATCTGTCATGTGGTTGCCCCCTTCTTTTACATATCCCATGCCAAAGTCACATACTGGGATGCTACTATCCTTCCTCTGCTGCTCCTCCTATAGCTTCCCATGCTAAAATAAAGGTTGAAGCTTTTGGAGGTTAGTCTTCCATGGGAAGCTATCACCTATCCAAAACTTCCTCAGTTTCGCCAATGTATGCATGAGTTTCCATTATCCTCTACCATGTGTGGAATATTCCTCCCCAAGTGAGAATATATTCTGAGCCTCCAAAGTCAAGGAGTAGTCTCCTTGCACCATGATGGTGCCATCCTCCATCCTTGAAGCATCCTCTCTTAGCGTAAGATATGGGGTGAGAGTGGGTAATGATGGTATTGGGAGAATTTGTCCCTCCTCCTTAAGCCTACCTAAGACTTTCTACATTGTACCATGACCTCCCAATGTTCCCACTCCTCTTGGATCTATGAGTGGTACAACATGTTGTGAGAAATTTCTCACCAACTCCTAATCAGGTGGCCTCCTAGGTGGAATGCCACTAAACAATAATGTCTCATGGGCCAAATTCATCTGCATAACTAATGGGACTATTAGTTGTTTGCTTCCACTCCATAAATCCACTCGCTTACACAATCTATGAGGGATATATGTTCATGCCCCTAATCATATGATGTTTTCCACTCTTTCTGTCCATCCACTCCATCTGCAAAGTCTCCCAATCTATGGTGACCTTCCCTAAAGTAATCAACCAATGCACACCCAATATCACATTGGTGTAAAGTATGTCAACCATGAAAAAATGATCATTCAATGTGTATGTCCCCATGGTGATAGTAAAATAAGGAACATAACGCATGCACTACATAGTTCTAGCTCATGGGACCAAAACTGAAAATCCCTCAAAATCATCAGTGGGTATTGCCCTTATCTGCACTAGTTGGGCATCAGTAAATTTTTTGGTAGCCCCACTGTCAATAAAAACTAAAACCCTCTAATCCTGAATGGAACCTTGAACCCTCAAGGTCGAGTACTTGGGTACTCCTCTTAATGATGCAAGGGCCACTCTTGTTAGCCACCTATAACAATTTGTCAAAGCAAACAGGTGGCTAAATCTATGTTCAAGTCTTCAAGAAAAAAATTTCTTTGTAAATCTATCATTCTTGAAGCCTTGTGATGTCCTTATCCTCCAAAATCATCTTCACTACTGTTTCCATTGATGAGCCCTACTGTTTTGTAAAAGAAACCGTCTTCAAAAGGCCTCCATTTTCTCCATTTCACCCCCACAAAATCCCCATTTTTCACTCTTATTCCCTCATAAAATCCCTCAGAAAAAATCCTCATTTAACCTCTAAGCCATCTTAAAACCATTTTTAAACCTTATATGTCCCTTTATTTGGTTTAAAAATACCTTCTTTTGCCTATCAGAACCCCTCCTTTGGCCTAAAAATCCATGTTTTTGGCCTAAAACACCCTTTTTGCACTATAAAATTTTTAGCCCCCAAGAGCTTATTATCTCAAGCCCCTCCCTCATATAACTATAGCCCTGCAACCAGGTGATTAGAAGCACAAACCTCCACTTTAAAAACCCTCAAAATCCCTTCAAAAGGCTTAAAAACAGTTTTCTACTCCATTAAAGTACTAAGCCCCCGATGGCTTATTCCCTTTAGCCGCTCCTCCATGAAACCTAAAGCTCTGTAATCAAGTGCTCAAAGGCCAATAAACCCTAATTAAAACCCCTTTCTCCATTTTTTTTTCATCTCCCTATGGTTTGAGTTAAATTAATACAGATCGTTGATCTGCACAAGATCAACGGCCATCACGCCATCGGGCTACCTATTCTCCGCCCCCTTATCCCATCTCAACCGTATGATCATCTGATCTAACGGTCAAGAATTAACCCGATGAAACTAATTTTTCAATTAAATTTTCACTCTGCCACTTAACGTTTCCACTATGCGACAAAATCAAAGCCGACCCCACCACTCCCCTCATCCGTGCAGCTCTCCCCGTCGCATGCGATCCGCACCGTCGGATCTGGAACCTCCAATCAAAAGGTGGACGTCTCATATCGCAAAATTTTTGCGACTGCAGTTTAACCCCAAAAAAATTTCCAAAAAGGGTGGTTTTAGGAGGAAGAGTCGTCAGTTAATGTATGGAATCTCATTCTATTTGGCAATACTTCCTACCCTCATTTTATTTTGCAAAAAACGCTTCTGGTTTTCTGCCTTACCGCCTATCCTGCGCAACGCCATTTCCAATTTTAATCATAGCCATTGATCTCTGAGATTGAACGACCCACATTTACATCACGGCCTCTCTCATTTGCTTTCCATCTGACCTCCCAACGACTCCATCAAGTGATCCCCACCGTTGATTGAATCTAATCTAACGGCCCTGGTCCAATCCCGCCTCCATCCATTTTTCATTCATCTAACCTCTCAAATGACTTCGTCAAAAAATCTCCGCCGTCGATGGTTCTAATCGAATGACCCACGTTCATCCTCACACTGAAACTCCGACTGTATCTCCGTTTCCGCCCGTTGGGGTTCCCATGTTTTGGCAGATTGGCAATACCAAAAAGATGAGACAACATCAAACCACTTTGGGGCCCTAGGATCTAGTCTTCCCCTGACCCGAGAGTCCAAATAGAGCAAAGAATGATAAACCTTTGAAAGCTCAAATTGAGATGTTAGGATAGTTATGAAGCACAAAGGGGGGTTTTAAATGAATTGGTTGGTTGGTTGCTGGGTTGGTCATGAGATCATGGACTGAGAAAGCAGTGGGAGAAAAGGAACAAGGCAGCAGGACATTTCAGCAAAGAGGATAGGCCTAGACAGTGCCATCCATTGGGCTATGGAGTCATGAAAGGAAATTACATGCAACAACTAGCCAAGGCTTTCAAAGGGCAAGTCATCTAATGCTAAAGGATCTTTTAGATTAGATGATGGGATGGGACATTAAGGAGCGAAAGTGGAAGAAGGAAAGATAACCAAATTTCTGTCTATAGATCAGGTCAGAGGTCATTTAACTCCAGACCTGCTTGGACATACTCTAGGGCAGCTCTCAAAGGGACAAAGGGGTTGCTTATAGATCGGACCAGAGGTCATTTAACTCCAGGTCTGCTTTAGCAACTCCAAGGGAAAACAAAGATAAGATAAACAAAGGGATCTTAGAAAGGTAAGCTGGTCGTGCAAGGATCCTAGTGGACAGGGCTAACACTCATCCCCAGTGTTCCCAAACCTTCCAGCTTAAACCCAACAAGAACATCCAAGAACTGATCCAATCAAATCATACATCAAAGAGCAGGCAACAACATCCACTACGCTGGTTAAATTGACTGAAATCAATTCTCAGATAACACATTTAGCAGAAAACATTGAAGGCAAGGAGAGCAGACAGCATAGGGCACCTAACAAGGGTGAATCCTATACCATTATTCTGATGCAAGCCCAGAAGAACAATGAAACAATGTGAAGATGCAATAAATGAAGTAAGAAGAACATCACCAATAGTAATAGACCAGGATCCTGTGAAATGTGCTTTGATTAATTGATGCAAAACCAGTCATGTACAATAAGCTCAATGGCTAATACAGTCCAGACTTTCTCCTCCCAGCCTATTACATACAACTACTCTGCTACTCCCTCCCACGACTGTTCTAACAGTCAAGAATGAATCTCTCTAACAACAAGACCCCAATAGCTGAACAACAACAACAACAACCTTTTCATTATGTTCTCGGGGATTTCTTATAGGAGAAGCGGAAGAAACAGTAGTAGATAAACAAATAAATGAGTCTCATTAAGACAGTAAGGCGGAAGTGTTCACGCCCATACCACTTAATGGCTTTCTGCGGCATTGCTTGTACTCTGTGATCTGCATGGGGAGTCTCTGTCAGGCTGAACTTGGCCTCTGATGTTCTTTTAGGGTCCTTTCTGGTGTCTGGAGCTCTGTGCTGCCACTTTGGAATAAATGAACTGGTTGAAAGATCTGCACGGCCCCTTCATTCCTTCATTACTGCGGCTCAGGCAGTCTTCAATGAAGCTTCTGTCCGTGTATTTATTTGCTTATGGGCTCGAGGAGGCATGGAGATCGCTGTAGGGATGGTGTACGTCTGGAGAGAACGTACTCTGCTGTTAGGTAGCGCGGTAATGACTTGCTGGTGCGCTCATCAGTCTTCAAACTGAACCTTAATCCTTTGAAAGCGGGGCTAAACATTGATTATGTCAATAACAGGTGTTAACCCCTTTGGATCCTTTCTGCCGATCTGCTGGCGATGCTGAAAACACCTCACTGTGATGTCTGCACAATAAAATAAACTGTTACAAGCCCGGGCAGTGGTGGCGGAGGAATTGCTTCAGAGGCCTGTTGGAGCGGTGGCGGGACAGTGAAAAGCGGTGAAAACAATGGAGAATGGCAGAAGAAATGGTTAATAATGTTAAAGCCCAAAGATTAAAGCTTGGGCATAATACAAAGGAAAACACAGGAATAAAATGAAGCAGATCTATGGATGTGGGACCCGATCACGGTGGAGGGCGATTAGATCTTGATCGTTAGATTTGCACAGGAAACGGACGGCGGAGATCTAATCGCAACAATCGCAATCGGAGGCCGGAGCGAGCGGAAATCGCAACGCTCATTCCAAAAGTTCCGATTGCGATCGAGAATGGGGCAGCAATTGAGCAATAACCGTTGATCTGGGGGAGGAATGAACGGATGGGATGCAATCGGAGGGGCAGTAGAAAAGGATGATGGGAGAGGAGCGGGATGAATCCGAACCGTTGGATCTGGCGGGACGGACGGCTCAGATTGGATCAGGGGATCGCAATCGCAATACGCAGAAGGAGGGTGAGATCGAAAGTTCCGATTGCGATTGGAGCGGGTGTGCGATGGCCGTTGGATCGTGAAACAGATGGACGGATGGGATTAAATCGGGCGGAAGACAGAAAGACTTGCGATCAGGGGAAATGGGAAGTGTGATGGCCGTCGGATCAGCAGGGGAATGGACGGCCCAGATTGAATCGGCGCATCGCAATCGGAGATCGGAGCAGAAGGCTTGCGATTGATCAGAGGACACACTCGAAACATTGCGATTGCGATTGAGCTGGAGCTTTGATTAGCGCTCCGCCGTCAGATATTTGTGATAGATCGACAGTAAAGAACGAGTCGCGGGACTTTGTTTATTAAACCAATCACATCGGCACTTTAGAGCTTTACAAAGGAATTGTGCACCCGCCCGACTTCCGATTGCGATTAGCGCTTGGGGCTTAAGCGCTTGGTCCCAGCGCACAGGCATGTGTGGGAAGTGGTTAAGGGGCTGACGGAAAGGGGCTAGGCCTTATAATAAGGTCGAAGGATGGGTTTTGGCTCGTTTTAATGGATTTTGAAGGTTGGGAAGGGTAACGATAGAGAGATAAAGGGGGAAGAAGGTCAACAAAGGCTAGGGGGGGAATTTAAAGGAGATTTTAGGGGGAAATGAAGGGTAAGAAGGGAAATGGAAGGGGAAACAAAATAGAAGCTAAGTGGGGGAAATGAGAGGGAAAAAGGGGCCTTTGGGCATTTCTTCACAAACAGAGGGGTTTTTAAATAGGAATCAGCAGAGGGGAATTTATCAAAGGATAAAAGACACAAGGAGGCTTCAAGGAGACTGTGTTTTCAGAGGAAATGAATTCCTTGAAGACTCAACAATGATTTAGCCCCCTATTTTCTTGTCAAAAATTTCATAGGGGGGCTAACAGTGGCTCCACATGGGGATGGATTCTTCTTGAAGGAGTCAAGAATTCAGAAATTGATCTCTTGGTGTAGGCCAGGTGCCTGCTACGTGAACCATCCATCTCTTTCTTTGATCTGCTGCCACAAGCTATGAAGACAACATATCAGCAGAAACACTTCCCATACAGCTACCTACCCACACTATAGTTCTATCATTTTTCTTCCTGGGTGCATTTGGACTTGCAGACCCTTTTACATCATCAATTTTTACAAACAGGAAAAATAAACCTATTCTATTTCTACCCTTACTACTCCATGAGACCAGATTAGACTGTTGGTCTCATATGCTTCTCTACCTACACTACTACCTGCTAGGATTAGACTGTCTAGTAGGTTTCTTCTCTACATTCTAAGACAGAAATTGAAACAACTAACTACATGCTCTTAGACTGAGCTTTATTGAGCTTTCCTACCTACCCTACCCTAACTGGAAATCTCTGATGCTCTAGGTGATGCAGTAATGCCAATGAAGCCAGTCTAATAACAGCAAAAAAGGATATGAGCACTGACTGCCTGTCAGAGATAACCACAGGGTGCTCTGCATGTGGTTTTTCAAAACTAAGGCCATCAGCAGTGGTGACCAATTTTGTTGTGTTTGGCTCTTGCAAAAGATTGATGCTTGTGGAGCTGAGCCAATCAGGGCCTCCATGTAGTCTGCCACAGGATCAACAAACTCATGATGTAAACTTCTTTCTTCAAAGCCTACCATGACTGATAGGCTGTCTGCATCCTGGGCAGCTTCAATCACTGCATATGTAGTGAGGCCTTTGTAATCACACTCCTCCTCTTCCTGGTTGGGAGTATTTGGCATATGGGCATCAACCAGGAATACCTCCTCTTCCTCTGGATCAAGACAAAGATGTCCGCGGGAAAGGAGATATACCTCTTCTTCACTGTAGCCTGAGCTAGAGGGCTCATCATATTCGACAGCGCTGTCCTCTAGCAATGCAGGCCGGTTCTGCTGGAACTCTGTGAAAAAAATTAACATATTCTTGAGTGGGGGCTTCCTTTATTACCTTAATCCCTTCGGGAGAAGGCTCTGGGAATTCATTCCGCTCAAGATTTTCTTCATCTCTTTCTTCCTCGTCCTCTGCGCTGAAGAGCTGCTGGCCTCTGTCCGCTTGGCAAGTATAACTGATGTTTGGATATAAAATAGAGAGAAGATCCAGTGAACCCTCGTCTACTGTCATGCTTTCAACGCCTTCTCCATCAGTATCGTAGATGGCCTGCATTAGCTCATCGCTTTCCTGAAGTTGATGGTCGTGATCTTCCTCCCACGAATCTTCTGAAGATGTCCCTGCAAGCTCAGTTTCCCTTTGGAAAAAATTATCATCAGACAGATCAACATCGGAGAAATCATAATTACAAGCATTGTTATCCACCATGTCTTCAGAACTTTCATTAAGTCTTTCTACAAAATAGTTTGCAAGTTCATTTTCTGGTTCAGGCTTTGTTTCCTCATACATGCTTTGCATGTAACTTCTGTCTTGCAGTGATCTGATTTGTCTCTTTTGAGGACGAGGGGTAGGTCTTTCCCAATCACCCTCTCTGGTTTCAGCCTCATATTCTTGCTCTTTTTCTTTCAGCAAGGAACTGGCAGTCTCTATCAGTCTTTCCAGCTTGTCCTCTAAAGAGATTTGCGCTGTTTGCTCTGTTCGGTCCTTCCTTGCTGCTTGTAATCTTTCTTCCCTGCACTGTATGTTGTGTTCGACAGTGATTGCTATATCCTGCATTTCCTCCAGGCTCAAAGGCTCTTTTTGCCTTATATGGAATTCCACCTCAGGGTCAAAATAACTTGGATAGTGCAATAAAGCCCATCCCAAAGGCGGTTTTATATCAGAAGGAATTGCATCATATACCTTATTAAACCTGGCTGAAAAATTATGCACTGTCTCTCCTGGCTGCCTTCTCAAATTCTGATATTCTTTTAGGATGAGGAGAGCATTCTTTGGGGCTGCCCACCTATCTTGGAAAACTTGAGAAAACTGATGAAAGCTGAATATGCTTGCCACTGGAAGGCCTTTGAGCCAATTCTTGACATTTCCTTGCAATGATAGGGCAAACATTCTAATGCACACATCATCTTCTTCTATCTCATACAATTCAATTAAATCCTCAAGGTTTTGAACATGCTCTTCAGCAGAGGACCCTTTATTTTCCCCATCAAAATGAGGCAGCTGGCTTATTAATTCTGCAGGAAGGGGTTGGAATAAAAGAGGTAAAACCAGAGGCTTATATCTTTCTATGACCTTTGTAGGTGTGGGTGATGTAACAATGGGCTCATGGCTGCTTGAAGCTTCTTGAGGAGTGGGAGATACAACATGAGCTTCTTGTTCCACCAGTTTCTTCACAGGAGTACAGGTCTGCTCACGGTCTACAGACTGAGGCTTGAGTTTTTTCCCACATTCAGCGTGGGTTTCATCTTTGTACACTTGATTAGGCTTAAAGTAGGACAGAACATAGTGACAGACAAAAATAATGAATTCTTTAAACCAAATCCAACCAGTATGTTCTATCCTTCTATGAGGTCTGGCCATCTTTCAGGTTCTTCCTCCAGTGGAGTCTTCGAGGATTATGGAGTGTGGAGTCGCCAGGTGGATGTATATGAACGTTTGAAGTAGGATGCTGTCCACCATTAGCAATTTGAATGCCAATCTAACCAGAGATATTGGGTCTATGAGTGCCTAAGAATGTTTGAGGTGAAATGCACTCAATAGTCCCCAGCGGAGTCGCCATTATGTTGGGGTTCCCATGTTTTGGCCAGATTGGCAAGACCAAAAGATGAGACAACATCAGAACCACTTTTGGGCCCAAGGATCTAGCCCTCCTGGACCCGGAGAGGGATCTCTCCAAATAGAGCAAAGAATGATAAATCTTTGAAAGCTCAAATTGAGATGTTAGGCTAGTTATGAAGCATAAAGGGGGGTTTTAAATGACTTGGTTGGTTGGTTACTGGGTTGGTTAGGAGATCATAGGCTGAGAAAGTAATGCGAGAAAGGGAACATGGCAGTAGGATTCTTCAGCAAAGAGAATAGGCCAAGACAGTGCCATCCATTGGGCTATGGAGTCATGAAAGGAAATTACTTGCATCCACTAGCCAAGGCTTTCAAAGGGCAAGTCATCTACACTAAAGGATATTTTAGGCAGATGATGGAATGGAACATTAAGGAGGGAAAGTGGAAGAAGGAAAGACAACCAAATTTCTGTCTATAGATCAGGTCAGAGGTCATTTAACTCCAGACCTTCTTGGACATACTCTAGGGCAGCTCTCAAAGGGACAAAGGGGCTGCTTATAGATCGGACCAGAGGTCATTTAACTCCAGGTCTGCTTTAGCAACTCCAAGGGAAAACAAAGATAAGATAAACAAAGGGATCTTAGAAAGGTAATCTGGTCGTGCAAGGATCCTAGCGGACAGGGCTAACACTCATCCCAGTGTTCCCAAACCTTCCAGCTTAAACCCCACAAGAACATCTAAGAACTGATCCAACCAATTCATACATCAGAGAGTAGGCAATAACATCCACTACACTAGTTAAATTGACTGAAATCAATTCTCAGATAACACATTTAGCAGAAAACATTGAAGGCAAGGAGAGCAGACAGCATAGGGCACCTAACAAGGGTGAATCCTATACCATTATTCTGATGCAAGCCCAGAAGAACAATGAAACAATATGGAAATGCATTAAACGAAGTAAGGAGAACATCACCAATAGTAACAGACCAGGATCCTGTGAAATGTGCTTTGATTAATTGATGCAAAACCAGTCATGTACAATAAGCTCAATGGCTAATACAGTCCAGACTTCTCCTCCCAGCTTATTACATACAACTACTCTGCTACTCCCTCCCACGACTGTTCTAACAGTCAAGAATGAATCTCTCTAACAGCAAGACCCCAACAGCTGAACAACAACCACCTTTTCATTATGTTCTTGGGGATTTCTTATAGGAGAAGCGGAAGAAACAGTAGTAGATAAACAAATAAATGAGTCTCATTAAGACAGTAAGGTGGAAGTGTTCACACCCATACCACTTAATGGCTTTCTGCAGCATTGCTTGTACTCTGTGATCTGCATGGGGAGTCTCTGTCAGGCCGAACTTGGCCTCTGATGTTCTTTTAGGGTCCTTTCTGGTGTCTAGAGCTCTGTGCTGCCACTCTGGAATAAATGAACTGGTTGAAAGATCTGCACGGCCCCTTCATTCCTTCATTACTGCGGCTCAGGCAGTCTTCAATGAAGCTCCTGTCCGTGTATTTATTTCCTTATGGGCTCGAGGAGGCATGGAGATTGCTGTAGGGATGGTGTACGTCTGGAGAGAACGTACTTTGCTGTTAGGTAGCGCGGTAATGACTTGCTGGTGCGCTCATCAGTCTTCAAACTGAACCTTAATCCTTTGAAAGCGGGGCTAAACATTGATTATGTCAATAATAGGTGTTAACCCCTTTGGATCCTTTCTGCCGATCTGTTGGCGATGTTGAAAACACCTCACTGTGATGTTTGCACAATGAAATAAACTGTTACAAGCCCGGGCAGTGGTGGTGGAGGAATTGCTTCAGAGGCCTGTTGGAGCGGTGGCGGGACAGTGAAAAGCAGTGAAAACAATGGAGAATGGCAGAAGAAATGGTTAATAATGTTAAAGCCCAAAGATTAAATCTTGGGCGTAATACAAAGGAAAACACAGGAATACAATGAAGCGAAGCTATGGATGTGGGACTCGGTCACGGTGGAGGGCGATTAGATCTTGATCGTTAGATTTGCACGGGAAATGGACGGCAGAGATCTAATCGCAACAATCGCAATCGGAGGCCGGAGCGAGCGGCAATCGCAACGCTCATTCCAAAAGTTCCGATTGCGATCGAGAATGGGGCAGCGATTGAGCGATAACCGTTGATCTGGGGAGGAATGAACGGCTGGGATGCAATCAGAGGGGCAGTAGAAAAAGATGATGGGAGAGGAGCGGGATGAATCCAAACCGTTGGATCTGGCGGGACGGACGACTCAGATTGGATCGGGGGATCGCAATCGCAATTCGCAGAAGGAGGGTGCGATCGAAAGTTCCGATTGCGATTGGAGCGGGTGTGCGATGGCCGTTGGATCGTGAAACAGATGGACGGATGGGATTAAATTGGGCGGAAGACAGAAAGACTTGCGATCAGGGGAAATGGGAAGTGCGATGGCCGTCGGATCAGCAGGGGAATGGACGGCCCAGATTGAATCGGCGCATCGCAATCGGAGATCGGAGCAGAAGGCTTGCAATTGATCGGAGGACACACTCGAAACATTGCGATTGCGATTGAGCCGGGGCTGCGATTAGCGCTCCGCCGTCAGATCTTTGTGATAGATTGACGGTAAAGAATGAGTCGCGGGACTTTGTTTATTAAACCAATCGCATCGGCACTTTAGAGCTTTACAAAGGAATTGTGCACCCGCCCGACTTCCGATTGCGATTAGCGCTTGGGGCTTAAGCGCTTGGTCCCAGCGCACGGGCATGTGTGGGAAGTGGTTGGGGGGGGGGGGGGGGGGGTGAGAGGATGGGTTTTGGCAAGATTTTAAATGGATTTTGAAGGTTGGGAAGGGTAACGATAGATAGATAAAGGGGGAAGAAGGCCAACGAAGGTTGGGGAAAGAATTTTAAGGGGATTTTGGGGAAAACTGAAGGGTAAAAAGGGAAATAGAAGGGGAAACAGAATAGAAGCTAAGTGGGGGAAATGAGAGGGAAAAAGGGGGCCTTTGGGCATTTCTTCACAAACAGAGGGGTTTTTAAATAGGAATCAGTAGAGGGGAATTTATCAAAGGATAAAAGACACATGGAGGCTTCAAGGAGACTGTGTTTTCAGAGGAAATGCATTCCTTGAAGACTCAACAATGATTTAGGGGGGCTAACAG
>JAXQQM020093286.1:0-22610 GCA_034641835.2 Pinus albicaulis | reverse complement strand
TCTGAACTGGAATATTCTGTAGAATATTTTGTGGAATATTCCATGGAATATTCCCAGAATATTCCCAGAATATTCTGTGGAATATTCTTTTTTTAATAATTTTTTTTTTATAAAGTCAAAGTAGCCTTTTTTTTAACTGAAATTGGAAAACTTCAAAGATGAATAACTTTCTCATATAGCGTCGATTTTCAGTGCCATTCACGTCTACAGGATCATTTTTCCGAGCTCTTTCCTGTGGTTCTGGTGGACCAATTCTGAGCAACTAAATTTTTGAGCATTTTTCCAAGTAGGACTTCATCACCTGATCACCAAAAGAGGATCCAAGCATTGGAGGGTTATCCATTCATGTTGAAGAGACCGAGGGCAACAACATTGTCATTTCTAGAGTTAATCTAGCACCTCATGCAGAGGAAGGAGGAGCTCTTGCTCCAAGAGGAGGGATTCTTGCATCCTTGCAAGAAGTTCCCCAGGATCTCATACATGGAGGTCCAAGCACAATCACTGAGTAGCATGATTGTGCAGCCTTACAGCTGGAAGGAGAGGGTAGGGAGGAAGAGCAGCATCATGTGATGAGAGGCACACACCCTTCTCTATTTCAGAGAGCTAGTGCAAAAAGGAGGTAGACTGCATTGCGCTGTGAAGGAAAGGGCAAGGTTGCCCAATCATATGTACAGTTACTTCTTGACAGTGATTTCTCACTACATGGAGGCATTCCACCGAGGAGGCCACCAGATCTATCATTGATGGAAGACATCTCGTCTTTGGATTCACCGCTCTTGGATTTTGGAGAGGTGAAGGGTTTGAAGGAAAAAATTGGCATGAGGGATGTCAAAGTAGCAGGCAGCAGCATGAGTAGAGCTTCACATGTCAGATCACCAGCGCTGTCTCTTAGGAGGATTGATCCTTATTGGAGATCTCAACTCTTGGTAGAGCACTCCAAGGATCTAGGTGCATGTATGATACTTGATGACTTCGATAGAGATGATGAGTATATGGTGGATGATGTGGTCATCTATTCTTATGGCAGAGTCTTCTTGATTGGAGCTTCTAAGCTCAAGGAGAAGCTTCTTCATGTAACACATGAGGACTTCCTTTCCATGCATTATGATGCATATCTTTCTCTAGCAAAGGAGTTCACTTGGGAGGGCATCCAACATGACATATTTCACCCATATGGTGATAGAGAGGAGGTCACAGCCACTTCCCTACTCTTTGGAGGTGACGGAGAATTTCTGGTTGAGCCATTTTAGCTCAAGGTCTCAAGTACATGATGGAGGATGTACAAGTTCACTTTATGTTTTGTACTTCTTTTCTTTATATGAGCAACATGTTGTACCAAGAAGGATTTCCCCTTCTTGCACATTATATGATGATGTACTTAGAGCCACTTGTGGCATTGAGATTGGTTATTTATTTGGTGGTTTGTGGGAGAAGCCACATGATTCTTTGTGTGCACCATTGGCACCAAATTGTACTTTCATATTTCTATCTTGTAAAATGATTGTGGCAGCAAACAAGTGGCTAGAAGAAAACTTGTTATTTTTTGATTTGATGCAGGCAAAGGGTGCACTGTGCTGGTTCCATGTGAGGAACCTTGATCCAAATTCCTGTTGTCATATGACAACTTGCTTCTATTGTTTTTTACTTCCATGTATGGCTGATATTTTTATGTTCATGGGGAGATTTTTCTGGAGAGTGGGATATGAGTTGGAGATGCCCATTGGGAGCATGAGCCTCCCCACTTTACATGTTGTACATTTCAGTAGGAATCATGGGCAAACCATGATTGCCACATTACATTTTTTCCCTTCTTTTGGGAGGAACCACTTAAAGAACTTGAGGAGGCACTTCATGGATCATGTGAAGATGGAGGAGTTAGAACAACCAACTCTTTTCCTTTTGAGAAGGAGGGGAGACTTATCTATGAGCCACTCCATTTATATGAGAAAAACATATGGTAAGAGTATTGTTGATTTGCATAGTAATTTGTCTATATGTATGCATATCTTAACCATATATGTGTAGGGATTTGCTCAAAGGAGGAATATTCTTCCTTCTAGATTTTGTGGTCCACATAAGGCCATTATGGATGATCACTCCCAAAGAGGTTATGGGGAGGAGATTTTTTATGGAGAACATACTCACATTTCACATTACATCATTCATTTTCTCCAGACTTGTGAGGAGATTGGGGCAGTAAGACAATGGTGGGGAGGTCACCCATCATTTCATTTTCTATGGCAGCTGAGAGTCAAATTGGGTTGGCTACATTTGAGGGACCATTTTCCTTCTCCTTTACTTCACATGATAGCCAGCATGATTCTCCTTATGGTTCCCTTGTTTGATATTTCTATTGATTTCCTTGGGAGCATGATTGGGGGAGAGACACATTGGGAAAATGTGTCCTTGGAGGGAGAGAACCCCCACATTCTTTGCACTACATGTTCTAAAGGGAACATGGGAGATGGTATGGCCACCACAGAAGCACATCTATTTCCTTATGATGTGAGCCATATGATGAATGTGATGCCATACGATGATGACTTCCAACTCATCACATATGAGATGATTTGGGCCAACATGTTTCATAACGTTGGAGGAGAGATCCTTAGAGGTCTAATCTTCATCTTGCCACTTGAGGGAAATATCATTGCAGCCCAGGATCAACATACACTCTACACTTATCCTAAGTGGAGAGGAGGAAAACATGGGGTAGGATATTTTGTCTACCAAGATCAGATTTTTAGCCCACCTACATTGCTGGAGCCAAAGGTGGAAGAAGATTTTCAAGAGTTTCCATGTTGGGAGGTAACTCATTTTGCATGGATGATTGCTTGGGGGATGGAGGATCCACATGAGGAATATGTTCCTCAACACACTTTAGACTCCATGCCTTGGGAGGAGGCTTTCTAGTTCTATCCTTGCAGTTGCTTGAGGACAAGAAACATTTTGGAGGGGAGGATTGTAATATTCCCATTTTAGCACACAGCTAAATGGAATATTAAAATTTTGTTTTCATCACCTAGCAGCTAAATAAATGGGTAAGGAAGCCCATGCTTAGTAAAACAGGAATAAAATCCCTCAAATGTGAAAAGGGATAGTCATAAGAATTGGATTTCACACCCCTATGTGTGAAAAGGGACATTTTCATGAAGACAAGGTCAATTTTGACCAAGTCAACAGCGCTGGGAGAGGAGGAGGGAAACACTTTGATAGACAGCGTAGTGTGATAGAGAAGAGGGTTATTTGGTGGAGGAAAAACTAAAGAGTGGGGCCCATGGAGATAGGGCTTTCACTTGTTTAAAATGGGGGCAAGGCAGCCATTGTTTCTCATGTCATGTATTATTGATTTTATGGTCTATTCAGACTTTGTGCAATCTCCAATTGTTTAGCTGAGTTGCAGTGCTGCTTAGCACAAGGATCTCCTGCTTAGGAATTCTTCTCCTTCCAAGAGAGGCCTCTTGAAGGATCCTGTACTTCATTCTCCACATTCAGGCTCAAGGCCAAGCCACCTCCTCCAGGTACAACGCTATTTCTGCTCAAGTATAAAGTTGTGTTGTAGGGTGTTGCAGTGGAGGACCTCAACACCATTTCCGGAGCTGATTTTAAGAGGAGGGAGTCTCCATTCCTTTGGGAAGCTAGTGAGTAAGGTTTCAGAGCTTATTGCAGATCTTGGTATTGGGCTAACTCATTCCCTTTCCCCTACAACGCATTTTTCTTTAGTGACTGCGTTATTTCTAGTGAGAAATTGCAGTGGGGCTTTGCAGATATGTTTGGAGGGTGATATATTGAGTGATAGGATCAACCTTTCACTAGAAATATGTTGGCAATATGATGCAGAGTGTTGTCCTTGATGGCAACCCACTTGATAGAGTGTTGTCCTTGAATGGCAACCCACTTGATGAAGATGATGGAAACTTACTTGATGAAGTTGTGCTTGATAGAATATGTCTTCATGAACTAAATCAGATGTATCTACAGTGAGTACAGAAGGTAATGAAGAAAGGAATTCAGTATGTATTAGATCTATGGTGAAAAGAGTACGTCTCAAGGCATACGCGGATTTGTCTAGGAGAAGTCGGGTATGCACGCGGGAAATAACGTGCCAAGTCGCATATGGGAAAAAGCGCTCATAAAGTACAAAACCAGGGGTAACCACCATGGTATTGACCCATTGTATTGAGTAATTATTTGTCTATGTGACCCCGTCCAAGAATACCATCGGAAGTAATGTAGTTTTGGCTCATGGTATTGAAAAAGGGTAAACCTATATAAGGAGAAGAAATTCATTATGCAAATGAGGAGCATGGGTGCAAGATGTCTGAGTCTGAATGAATACTTCTCTCTGAAGCATATCTGAATGGAAAGGGTTACATCTGAATGAAAGATCTGAATGTATGATGCACCAATGAAGAAATGATAAAGAAGGGAATCTAGATCTGGAATGTATTTGTATCTACTAGATCTGTTTATGGAAGGATTAGATCTGAGATGAGGCGAACATCTGTCTGAAGTGAAGAGTTAAATTTGAACTGACTATCTGATCTGAAGAAGTATGCAGCTCTGTAATGGTTGAAGATCCATACGCTAGTTTATTATAGTGGAAGCGCGTATATATGCGAGTTTGGTAAAGTGAAAGTGCGTATCAGTCCTGAAGTATGAACATATGTATACGCTTGTTGATGTAAACGTAAGCACGTATATACGCGATATCAGAGAAAGGAAAGCGCGTATGCAAACTAGGGTTTGCTGAAGTATGGGGTATGAAATGTCTGATCCGTTTTTCTGTGTTATAGCTATCTGTTGATGATGTTTGACTGTGCTTAAATGTATGGAGTGGGTCTAGTCTGAAAATATGATGAAACGTGACCTACAAGTTGTGCTCTATTGAAGTTGTTGGATCCAGTGTGAAAATTGATGAAATGTGGTTCATAGAGGTGCTGAGGGTTGTAGCCTTCAGTCAGGGGGTTGTAGCTCCCTTCCAGGTGAGGCTGGTAAACGAGATCAGGGGGTCGTAGCTCCCTTCCAGGAGAGGCTGGTAAACGAGTCAGGGGGTTGGAGCTCCCTTCCAGGAGAGGATGGTAAACGAGTGCAGGTGGGTGCCTGCGTGCTGGTAGGAGTCTGCACCAGCACATATGTTGTAAGATGTTTTCTCTATAATAAAATATTGAAGGCTGAGCAACTGCAGCGGTGGTTTTCTCCCGACTTGGGTTTCCACCTAAAATCCTGTTGTTCATGTGTGATGCTTATGTGTGATGGTTTATTCTATTCTTACTGCACATGTTTACTATTTATTGAACATCTAATGAATGAATGATGGAATGATATAAGTGAAGAATTAATGGCATAATTAGATCTCTGTGTATACGCGAGTTTTATGAAGCATATCCGCGTGTATACGCTAGTTGGCTTCCGAAAAGTAGCGTATGGGTTTTAGAGAGTGAAAAAGTAAAAAGTTTGATAAAGTCCTAAATACTGATTCACCCCCCCCTCTCAGTATTTTTCCCAACAATTGGTATCAGAGCAGGTTCTTCTGCAGAAGCTTGATCGCTTGAAGGAGATCCGTCGCAATGGGAAGTCAAGAAGGAGTAATGTCTATAAAGCCACCTCTATTCAATGGAAGCAATCTGATATTCTGGAAGGTACGAACAAAAACATATCTGCAAAGTCTTGGTGCAGATGTATGGGCAATCGTGGAAGAAGGCTATCAATATCCGACAAGTATTCCTACTGATGCAGCTGAAAGGAAGAAGTATGAAATCAATGCCAAAGCAGTGAATGTCTTATTAGGAAGCATGTCTAAACTAGAATTTGCTAAAGTGATGCAGCTACATTCAGCAAAAGAAATATGGGACAAAATCATTCTGAGCTATGAAGGAGATACAAAGGTAAAAAGTGCAAAACTCCAAACTCTCAGAATTGAATATGAAAATTTAAGGATGCATAGTGATGAAAGTATTGCCAGTTTCTTTCTTCGTCTAGATGATATAGTAAATCGAATGAGAAATTTGGGTGAAACCATAACCGATACTACTCTGGTGGAAAAAGTCTTAAGATCCTTGACTTCAAAATTTGACTCTAAAGTTTCAGCCATTGAAGAAAGGCAAGATCATCAAACTCTTACTATTGTTCAATTACATGGTATTCTGACTGCTTTTGAAATGAGACAAGGAGGTCCTTCTCAAATCAAAGAAGCTTCTTTTAAGGCGTCTGTAAAAGGAAAATAAAAGGAAGTTGTCAAAGAATCCAGCTATATATCCGAAGAAGAAGAAGCGAATTTTGTGATAAAACTCCAACTAGGTACTGGAAGATTCAAGGGTAAGCTTCCCTTCAAATGTTTTGATTGTGGAAGAGTTGGTCACTATGCTGCTAAATGTCCTTATAGAGAAAAACATGGCAAAGGGAAACAATTTGAAAAGAGGAAGAGTTATTATGCAAATGAAGATGATGATGAAGTGTCCAGTGAAGATGAAGAAGATTCTGACCAAGCTCTACAAGTGCTCATGGCAAAGAAGCAAAAGAAGAATGTTACTCAAGGAAAGGAGATACCTCAGAAATCATGTATAGCAGAAATTGAAGAAGATGAAACAGGTATTGATCAGTGTTCTTGTATTTTACTCTCTTGTGCATGCAAAGGTAAAGATAGTGAAAGTAACAGTATGGATCTAGAAGAAGCTGTCAAGATTAAAGTTGAAGATCAGCAAAAATCATCTAAGGAGAATGAATATATAAACAAGTATCAAAGGTTTCATGCTTATGCATCTAATCGAATGAAAAGACTAGAAGCAGAAATCAACGATCTAAATGCAGATCTCGAAATATCAAAAAGGAAGAATGAAGGTCTTGAAGATGGAATCATCTCTCTACAAGATGATCTTGAAGCATCAAATAAGAAGAATGAGGAACCTCTACAGTCATTTGAAAAGGAAGGTCTTGAAGCAGAAATAATTTCCCTCAAAGAAGACCTGGATAAATCAAATAAGAAGAATGCAGGACTTGAAGCAGAAAACATATCTCTGAAAGTAAATCTCGAAGCATCGAAGAAGAAGAATGAACTCTTACAAACATTTGGAGAGCAAGAAAATGGGTTGAAAGAAGAGATTCTAAATCTGAATAACCAAGTAGAAGATGGAAGAAGGAAAGAAGAAAGTGTGAAGAAGCAATGCCAAGCCTTGGAGGTGGAGGTAAACATTCTCAAAGGTAAATTAGAAGAAAAGGTTAAACTTTTGAGGTTTCAAGATAGTACTAAGATTTTGGACAATATTCTTAGTAGTCAAAGGTCTCCTTCTATCAAAATTGGTCTAGGTTTTCATGAAATGGTCAAAGGAGAATCTAGTTCACAAGGAAGTGCTAAAGATTCAAAGGATGTAAAAACAAAACCTGAAGTGTTGAAAGAAACTAAAAGTCAACCTACAATCATGAATTCTCAAAGGAAATCATTCAATAATGTTGAATGCTTTAATTGTCATGATTATGGGCATGTTGCAGCAAATTGCAGGAGAAGATTGTTTCAGCCACAAACTAACAGATTCTACACAGAAAGGTACTCTGGTTTCTTCAAAGGATATTGTTTTTCATGTAACAAGTATGGCCATAAAGCAGCTTATTGCAATAGAAGAAACAACAGAGAAACACACTATGATCCTTATGCTTACTTTTCTGGTCATATAAGATGTTATGCCTGTAACAAGTATGGACATGTGGAAAAAGAATGCAGGATGAACAGATCTGAGAAATTGGATAATCTTCAGCACACAATTAGAAATGTCAAGAAAAGCTGGAATAGGAAGGAGGACTGGTCAGAAACGTAGGGAATACTGATCCTACAACAGTCATCCGCTTCTGAAGCTTACCTCTCTTAATGACTGCAGGAAGTGATGTGAGATGCATCGTCATAGGGGGAGCGATGTATGGTGATTCCCATGGTTGTTTTGGTGATTCTGGTTATATTTATTTCTAACAGTGCATCTGATGTAAAGAAGACAGGTACAGGAGGCATAAGTTCAGGGGGAGATGAAGGAAAGAGAAATTTTCAATGTGTCACTTTCCATACGCGGGTTCGGTGAACAAAAGTCGCGTATACACGCGAGTTCCAGCAGACACAGTCACGTATGCATTGATGATAAGAGAATTTATATGATAGCTGAAGATATGGAGCAGAGGTTCAGGGGGAGCATCAGTCTGACTGTTAATAACTGTATTATTGACTCTGTATCAGCTTATTTTCTCAGTTCTAAATAATGATGATATGATACTTGGTTTCTTATGTTGAAGATCATGGATGAGCCCGGATTGTTACTTGATAAAGAGTATCTGTTGGATGAAATGGAAGTCTTATGATTCAGAGATATGGACAGATCATGCAGAGTTTGTTACTGATGACATGCTGTTGAAGGTGTTCAGGTTGCACAAGCAAAGGGGGAGCCTTGGTCACATTGAAAGGATGTTTGGATGCACATTTTCAGGGGGAGCCCTAGCCTTGCTGAGTATAATGCATTTTTGGCATTATGATGATTCTGAAATGTGATCTCTTTCTTGAGGTCTTTTTGGTATTGGTCATGAAAATTCATATTTCTAATTTGATGAAAAGGTCATGATTGAGACCTATGATGTAAAATTGTAATATTCAGTCATGTAAGGACTTGTCAAAATTGGTAAACCCACTTGGTTGGGTAGTTGAGTCTCATATGTAAATCCACTTGGATGGATCTTTGATGTATGTATGAGTCTTTGGTGATAGGAAGGTCATAGAGTCATGTACTTCATTGAAAAATATGTTTGAAGATTCAGCATGAGATCAGGGGGAAGTTGGTCACTTCAGTGTACATCAGATCTGCAGAACGCTTCCCTCTACATGAGGAGAAAAACCTTGTGTTTGTTTTGATCCGCCCTTTGCCCTTGATGTCAAAGGGGGAGAGTGACATGGTGTTTGAATAAAGGAAAAGAATGGTGTCAAAGAATGGGGAGAGTGACATGGTGTCATTGTATTCTTAATGTATCTATTTGTTGTAGTGATAAAACACCATCGTGGTTGCCATCAAGTCCAAAGGGGGAGATTGTTGGCAATATGATGCAGAGTGTTGTCCTTGATGGCAACCCACTTGATAGAGTGTTGTCCTTGAATGGAAACCCACTTGATGAAGATGATGGAAACTTACTTGATGAAGTTGTGCTTGATAGAATATGTCTTGATGAACTAAATCTGATGTATCTACAGTGAGTACAGAAGGTAATGAAGAAAGGAATTCAGTATGTATTAGATCTATGATGAAAAGAGTATGTCTCAAGGCATACGTGGATTTGTCTAGGAGGAGTCGCGTATGCATGTGGGAAATAACGTGCCAAGTCGCGTATGGGTAAAAGTGCTCATAAAGTACAAAACCAGGGGTAACCACCATGGTATTGACCCATTGTATTGAGTAATGATTCGTCTATGTGACCCCATCCAGGAATACCATCGGAAGTAATGTATTTTTGGCTCATGGTATTGAAAAAGGGTAAACCTATATAAGGAGAAGAAATTCATTATGCAAATGAGGAGCATGGGTGCAAGATGTCTGAGTCTGAATGAATACTTCTCTCTGAAGCATATCTGAATGGAAAGGGTTACAGCTGAATGAAAGATCTGAATGTATGATGCACCAATGAAGAAATGATAAAGAAGGGAATCTAGATCTGGAATGTATTTGTATCTGCTAGATCTGTTTATGGAAGGATTAGATCTGAGATGAGGCGAACATCTGTTTGAAGTGAAGAGTTAAATCTGAACTGAATATCTGATCTGAAGAAGTATGCAGCTCTGTAATGGTTGAAGATCCATACGCTAGTTTATTACAGTGGAAGCACGTATATACGCGAGTTTGGTAAAGCAAAAGCGCGTATCAGTCCTGAAGTATGAACAGATGTATACGCTTGTTGATGTAAACGTAAGCGCGTATATACGCGATATCAGAGAAAGGAAAGAGCGTATGCAAACTAGGGCTTGCCGGGGGCGGGGTAAGAAATGTTCCGATCTCGTTTTTTGTGTTATAGCCATTCGTTGATGATGTTTTTGACCGTGCCAGCCGTGTGAGTGGGTCCAGTCTGAAAATTTGATGAAACGTGGCCTGCAAGTTGTGTCCTAAAGGATGCTTTGGATCCAGTGTGAAAATTGATGAAACGTGGTCCATAGAGGTGCTGAGGGTTGTAGCCTTCAGTCAGGGGGTTGTAGCTCCCTTCCAGGTGAGGCTGGTAAATGAGATCAAGGGGTCGTAGCTCCCTTCCAGGAGAGGCTGGTAAACGAGTCAGGGGGTTGGAGCTCCCTTCCAGGAGAGGCTGGTAAATGAGCGCAGGTGGGTGCCTGCGTGCTGGTAGGAGTCTGCACCAGCACACATGTTGTAAGATGTTTTCTCTATAATAAAATATTGAAGGCTGAGCAACTGCAGCGGTGGTTTTCTCCCGACTTGGGTTTCCACCTAAAATCATGGTGTTCATGTGTGATGCTTATGTGTGATGGTTTATTCTGTTCTTACTGCACATGTTTACTGTTTATTGAACATCTAATGAATGAATGATGGAATGATATAAGTGAAGAATTAATGGCATAATTATATCTCTGTGTATACGCGAGTTTTATGAAGGATATCCGCGTGTATACGCTAGTTGGCTTTAGCAAAGTAGCGTATGAGTTTTAGGGAGTGATAAAGTAAAAAGTTTGATAAAGTCCTAAATACTGATTCACCCCCCCCTCTCAGTATTTTTCCCAACAAAATATCCATTGGAGGAGGTCTTTTTTAGGTCCGTATATTACTAGTATAGTCCCTTATTGTTGTTAGTGTAACCCCCTTATTGTTATTATTGTACCCCTGTAACCCCCATATTGTTATTAATGTGCCCTTAAATTATTATTGTTAGGTCGGCAAGGATTACATTGTGGTCCCACTAGGATTACATTGTGGCCCGATGGACTCCTATATATAGAAAGGAGGTTTTGTAATTTGTATCATCCAATAATTGTTCATTCATGTAATGCATTGGAGGTTTCCCCCTCGAAGTGGCTTATTTATAAGGCGTTCATATCTCTTTTCTTCTATTTTTGGAGCTGGCTTCACAACATTTGGTATCAGAGCTTTGGATTCTAGGGTTTCGCTGCTCCAAATAGGTCATCGTGGAATTTTCTCTATAACCTTCTTTCTATGAAGTTTCAAAAGCTGAAATTTTTAGGGTGCAAAGCTAAACTCATGAGGAACATCTTCGCAAAATTTCAGAGCTTGGTTCAGAATATTTTTGGAGGTACGATCTATGTAAGTTAGGTCTTTTTGCAGGCTCCTCAATTTAATCTAAACAGGTCATCGTGGAATTTGCGCTATAAATTTTTTTCTATGAAGGTTTAGAAGCTGAAATCCTGAGGAAATTCTTCGCAAAATTTCAGAGCTTGGCTCGCAATATTTTTGGAGATATGATCTGTGGAAGGTAGTGCTTGTTCAGGTTCCTGAATTTCATCTCAAAGAGGTGATTGTGGGAAAATATTCATAACTCTCTCTCTGAGCATTGGATTGGAGTACCATAAAAAGTAGTCGTAAGTATGCAGATTGTAGTTTCTTTTATGTCAATTTTAGATCTAAAAGACGAAACAGTGATACGTGGAAAGTCGTACAATTTCAATCTACTGAACTAGTCCATAATTAGGTCATCGTGGGAGATTGGACATAACTTTGCCTTGGAGAATCCAAATCAAGTCAGACCTATAACATTTGAAAGATAATTCAGAAGGCTAGCTCAGTGAAAAATTTCAGATATTTAAGAGCTGCAGTCACAAAGATAATCCAATTTCAATATCAAGCTCCTCAAAAGTAAGAAAAAGGTGTGTATTTTTTTTCCGAATTGCATAAGTCTTGTTTGAAGAATCAATTTGAATTGATTCCAAGGGAATATTTTAGAATAGATATGAGTATTGGGTTCTAAAAAATGCCCCGTAAAAATAATTCAACACCCATTAATCCTTCGGAAGGCTCTACTATGACTCATGAAGATGAAGAATTGCAACATGATCTATCAAAATTACAAGAGCAAGTGCACCAAATTTCGATCTCGCAAAGAGAAACAAAAAATGAAAAGGAAGTTTTGAAGAAAGGCATGGAAGCGAAGATGGATGGTTTTAAGAATAATATGGATTTTTTGAAGAAATGCGTGGAATATAAGATAGATGGCATGGAAGCTGGCATGGAATCTAAGATGGATCACATGGAAGCTAAGATCGATGAAAAAATGAAAGACAACATGGAAAACATGAAGAATGATATAAAAGCAGAGATGGAAGGTTTGACAAAGTTGATACAAGAAATGTTTCCTATTGGTGAAAAGATAGTAGAGGAAACTCATGATGAGAACAAAATAAATGTTAATCGTGACTTCATAAACTCTAATGTTGGCAGGAAGAACCACCATATTCCAAAAATGGATATGAGGAAGTTTGATGGAAAGGATCCTATAACATGGATACTATAGATGGAGAAATATTTTGTTCATAATGTGAAAAACACACAAAAGGTACACATTGCAACTTTACATTTAGAACAAAATACATTTGTATGGTATCAATGGCTTTGCTCCCGTAACAAAATTGTCACTTGGTCAATTTTTACAGAGGAAATGATAGCACATTATGAGGATACAAAGAGAAACACCTTCTTTAGCCAATTGATAAATCTCAAACAAAAGGGTTTAGTGGGGGAGAACATTGAGGACTTCCAAAAATTGAATATAAGGGTAATTGATATTCCAGAGGAACACAGGATTGATCTCTTCATAGGTACTTTAAAGGATAACATCCAACATGAAGTTCATGTTTTGGAACCTGATTCATTGGAGAAGGCATTTAGGATGGCAAGAAAAATTGAATGTAAAATTATGGCGACAAGGAAGCCTACCACTCACTTCTATAAAGAAGTAAGTGTTGCTACACCTAGATTTCCACAAACTACAGGGTTGACACCACAACAATTGGAAGAAAAAAGATAAAAAGGGCTTTGCTACAGTTGTGATAGCAAATACACTAAAGGTCATAAATGTGCTGAGAAGAAATTATTTTACATAGATTGTGAAGAGGAAGAAGAAAATGAACAAGAAGAGGATATACACCAAGAGCCAGCCCTAGAAGAGGAAGAAATGAGTCTGACCATATCGTGTAATGCATTGGAAGGAATTACCACTCCTTAAACTCTCATATAGAAGGACATATCAAGAAGAAAAAGGTAATAGTGTTGATTGATTCAGGTAGCACCCATAATTTTATTCATTGTAAGGTAGCCAAGGAATTGAATTGTTTCCTATACCCAGCACTAGAATGTCAAGTGATGCTTGAAAATGGAGGAAATATAAATTGCTCTCGAAAATTCCATAATATCAAGATAACCATGGGGGAATATGTATTGAATAGTCCAATGCTTTCCATTCCTATGGGAGGTGTTGATGTTGTAGTAGGAGTACAATGGTTACAATCTTTGGGGACGGTAGCTTTTAATTTCAAGAACTTTTCTTGAAATTTTTTTCAGAAGGAAAGGAAGTCGAATTATGGGATATTGCAGGGAAGCCAGGAAAGATAATAAGCTCTAACGTCATGAAAAAGCTTCTAAAGAAAGAACAACGAGGCGTAATTGCACAATTATGCTCACTAGAAGTTCCAACATCAAAATCATCTATTTCTGCAGATCTCCAACAAGTCTTGGACAATCATTCCAAGGTGTTTGAAAATCCCAAAGAACTCCCACCTATTCGTGATCATGATCATGCTATCCATTTGATTCCAGGAAGTGTTCCTCCAAACATCAGGCCTGATAGATATCCTTATCTACAAAAGAGCGAAATTGAATGCATGATTGCAGAAATGTTAGAGGCGGGTATAATTCAACCTAGAAAAAGTTCTTTCTCTGCTCCTGTAGTATTGGTACACAAGAAGGATGGATCATGGTGCATGTATCTGGATTATAGGGAGCTCAATCACCATTAAAGATAAATTTCCCATTCCTGTGATTGATGAATTATTGGATGAATTACATGGAGAAATTTATTTTACCAAGTTGGATCTTCGTTCAGGATATCATCAAATTAGAATGAAGACTGAAGATATTGCAAAAAAAAAATTTCAAACTCATGAGGGTCATTATGAATTTTTGGTCATGCCTTTTGGCCTTACCAATGCACCTTCTTCATTTCAAGGGTTGATGAATTCCATTTTCAAACCCTTCCTTAGAAAATTTGTGCTAGTATTTTTTGATGATATACTAATCTACAACAGGTCTTGGAAGGATCATGTTGAACATGTTGACAGGGTGCTCAAACTATTGCAGGAGAAACAATTATATGCAAAAACATCCAAATGTTTCTTTGGAGTACAAGAGGTGGAATATCCGGGTCATATTGTATCTCACGAGGGTGTTAAGGTAGACCCTAACAAAATTAAAGCCATTAAGGAATGGAAAGTACCCACAACCATAAAGCAATTGCGAGGATTTCTCGAGTTAACATGGTATTTTGTTAAGAATTATGGGAGAATAACAACACCTCTAACAACATTATTGAATAAATATGCATTTTCATGGACTCCTGAAGCAACTAAGGCCTTTGAACATCTTAAAGAGGCAATGTGCCTAGCACCGGTCTTAGCTATGCCAGACTTCACAAAAACCTTTATCGTGGAATGTGATGCCTCAGGAAATGGAATTGGTGTTGTTTTAATGCAGGAAGGAAGACCCATTTCTTTTGAAAGTCGTCCAATCAAAGGAAAGTATTTACATAAACCTATTTGTGAGAAGGAAATGTTAGCAATACTGCATGCACTAAAGAAATGGAGAACTTACCTAATGGGAAGACACTTCAAGGTAAAAACTGATCATGATAGTCTTAAACACTTTTTGGAACAAAGACTATCTTCAGAAGAGCAGCAAAAATGGGTCACAAAGATTTTGGGTTATGACTTTGAAATAATCTACAAAAAGGGAAGCTTAATGTTGTTGCAGATGCACTCTCAAGAAAGAATGAAGAGGTGGAAGCATTGCTTTGTGCCATTTCTATTATCCAACCAGATTGGATAACCGAAGCAAGAGATGAATGGAAGAAGGACAAAGATGTATGGACACTCATTCAAAAGTTTCAGCAAGATCCTTGTACATCTGATACATTTAGTTGGAAAAATGATTCCTTATGGTACAAAGATCGCTTATATCTTTGTAAGAATTCCCAACTAAAACAAAAGATTCTTCTGGAATTGCACACTTCTCCTTTAGGAGGACACTCAGGATTTTTAAAAGCTTACCACAGGGTGAAGAATTTTTTTTTTTGGGATGGCCTTAAATCTGATATTCGAAAGTTTGTGGTGGAATGTTTGGTTTGCCAGCAGAATAAAGTGGAAACAATTAAGACCCCAGGACTTCTACAACCTTTATCCATTCCAAGTCAACGTTGGGAGGAGATTTGAATGGATTTTATCATAGGTTTACCTAAGTCCGAAGGAAAGAGTGTCAT
Source organism: Pinus albicaulis (assembly GCA_034641835.2). Classification (NCBI taxonomy): domain Eukaryota; kingdom Viridiplantae; phylum Streptophyta; class Pinopsida; order Pinales; family Pinaceae; genus Pinus; species Pinus albicaulis. The sequence goes on along the minus strand of JAXQQM020093286.1, from coordinate 7,109 downwards.
CATGGTGGTAGTTGATAGACTTACCAAGTATGCACACTTTTGTGCATTATCTTATCCATTTAAAGCAAGTACAGTTGCTACTACATTTATGGACACAATTCAAAAGCTACATGGAAACCCAAGGGTTATTGTGAGCGACAGAGATCCCATTTTTACTAGAAAATTTTGGACGAAGTTATTTTCTTGTTTGGGTACTCAATTAGCTCATAGCTCATCTTATCATCCTCAATCTGATGGTCAAACTGAGATAGTAAATAAATGTTTGGAAGGATATCTTCGTTGTTTTGTATCTGATAAACAAACACAATGGGTCAAGTGGTTACCTCTCACTGAATGGTGGTATAACACTTCCTTCCATACTACAGCAAAAATGACCCCATTTATGGCACTTTATGGATATCATCCACCATCCATCACATCATTTTTAAGAGAAAATTCGAAGGTTCAAGCAATGGAATATCACATCGAGCATCAACAAGAAGTTCTCCAACTCTTAAAGGATAACTTGAATTTGGCACAAAATCGAATGAAACAACAGGAAGATCATCATCGCAACGAGAGAAGTTTTGATGTAGGAAAATGGGTATTTTTATGGCTACAACCATACAAAGAAATGTCCCTCAAGCAAGCTAAGAAGGATAATACATTATCGCCAAAGTACTATGGTCCTTACAAGGTGTTGCAAAATATTGGTACTATGGAATACAAATTAGAGCTTCCTGCTTCTTCACGAGTGCATCCAGTTTTCCATGTTTTATGCTTAAAGAAGGTTATAGGTGAAAATATTCCTGTTCAAACAATATTTCCAGAAATTGATGAGGAAGGAAAAATCATATTGGAACCTAAAGCGGTCATGGAAACAAGAACTCGATAGCTACGGAATCGATCATTTTCAGAGTATCTCATCAAGCAGAAGAACTTACCCACTGAAGATTCTACATGGGAGGATGATAATTTTATACAGAAGCACTCTGAGCTACTCAAGCATTGAGGATAACACTTTTTTGAAGGAGAGGGGCATGTTAGGTCCCTATATTACTAGTATAGTCACTTATTGTTGTTAGTGTAACCCCCTTATTGTTATTATTGTACCCCTGTAACCCCCATATTGTTATTATTGTGCCCTTAAATTATTATTTTTAGGTCGGATAGGATTACATTGTGGCCCCATGGACTCCTATATATAGAAAGGAGGTTTTGTAATTTGTATCATCCAAGAATTGTTCATTCATGTAATGTATTGGAGGTTGCCTCCTCGAAGTGGCTTATTTCTAAGGCAGTGATATCTCTTTTCCTCTATTTTTGGAGCTGGCTTCACAACATTCTTTACATCAGATTCAACATCTTCATCCTTCTCCACTCATTTCCAGTTCTTGAGTTACTGTTGCTACCTAGCAACTCCGACATTTTGTAGATTTTGTATATTGAAGCCAATCCTTCTAGGATTGACTTGAGGTAGTCTTTGGGAGCTGAGATCTTCACTCCCAATGTTGTATGGGCCATATATTTGTATATCCATGTATTTTACATATGTTAGCATGTATTTTCTCTCATAAAACTATGCATTCATAGCTTGGGCACACTTGTGTAGCAGTGTTTTATCATGATTTTAGTACTTGTCTCTTAAGGCTGAGCATTGCCTATCTTGAGTAACATTTTCCTCAAGATATTGTATTCATTTGTTGCTGAAATTTATTAATAATATGGCTATGGATATTTCTCACATTTCTGTGAGTTGAGTCTCACTGCTACTCCATTATTGTATTTGCATATTGCTGGGTCTCCAATTTGGGGATATTATGAGATATTCCTAACATTGTAGATTTTTCAAATTTTGGGATATTACACATCATCATAGTGAAAAAAAAGTAGAGACATATGGGAAAACATGAACAATGTAAAACCATATTCTCCTAATAACAACCAACGCAGTAAAGCCTCCTGCTGCCATGCTATATCACCATGAAAACAAGTAAGAGGGCCATACTCTCTCAAAAGAAGCCACCTCAAAAATGCTTCTTGTTGCCATGCCAAATCATCAACAAGAATGTGAGAGTCATACTCTCTCAAAAGTATCCATCTTAGCAATGCCTCTTGCTACCATACCATATCATCATTGTACCAAATGTAGTGGCCATATTCTCTCAAGTGAAGCCACCTTAATAAGGCATATTGCTGCCCCATCACATTATCATTATACCAAGTACAATGACCAAAATATCCCAACAGAAGCCAACACTGTAAGGCCTCCTGTTTCCATCCTCCAACAATGTCCTGCAATGTATGGGAAGAATTCAACCCATACTCTCTCAATAGTAACCAAAGAAACAATGATTCTTGCTGCCTCCTTGCGTTATCATGATGCAAGTCATGGAGCATCAATATAGTGATGGACATGTGAGATGTCTCATCAACATAATACAAACAAGATCCATTATGCCACCTCATGTGAGAGGTACAATTTCTCCCAACCCCAAGTACATACATGAACATGAGATACATCCCAAACAGAAATACATGTAAATATATGAGACATATTCCAAACAAGAGTAAATATGAGGACATAAGATATAATGTGTGATTTCCAAAATCTCTCATTAATAACCAAAGTAACCATGATTTTTTCTTATGAATTCTTCCAGTGATGTAAAAGGCATGAATCAGCAAAATATGACTTATTGAGTGGTATCCATACTCACCCAAGAGTAACCAGTGCATCCATGCTTCTTGCTGGCCTATGTCATATATCTGCAAGTGGTTCGGCAACCCCTTACTCCATACTATCAGCCATTCATCCCAATGTGGATGATGGATGTCATTCTACAAAACCTTGGCTTCCTCCCATTGTAAGACACAAACATCCTCAAACTGTTGAAGAACCTTGCACTCCATGAAAGGTTGAAGTGCATCTCTAATGAGATCTCTTAATGAGACCTTCTTCTCATCCATGGCCTTCTAAAACCAATGAGGTTCTAGATCTATTGTAGGTATAAGTCTCTCTTTGAGTTGTGAGATGCTTGTTGAGAAAGTGTCATCAAGAAAGGAGAAAAGATTTCTCATCTCAAGATGTCTACCATTCATCATCTTATCCTCCATTGCTTCATGAGTAAAGCTAACTTCATAATGCTCCAATAATAATGGGGCCTCATCATTATCACTACTACTAAGTGACAACGTTGTAGATCTACAAGGTAATACATATACTGTCTCAAAGCAAGGTACAATACTAATCTCATAACCATTCATTTTACATAGGATCATGTTCATCCCTTCTTCTGAAACTCTACACTTCAAATCAAGAGGTTGAATGTAGTCCATACATGAAAAAATGGGATATATTTTCATCTCCTCCTTGATTAGATCAAGGGTACTCTGTGTTGTGATATGTTGTTTCTTCAAATCAACATTTAGATCTAACCCTTGGTTATGCATTGGTTCCGATGGCATGTCCCTAAAAGTTTCAATAAGATCTACTGAAACAGTAGGTGATGAATATGTATTCATACCTTGGATCAACTGATGTGTGGGAACCTGTTGACAGAACACAAGATTTCCTCCAACCGGGACAATGGTGTCTCCAACTATTGGTAAGAAATATGGCTGCTCTTCTACCAATGTACCAGCACTTGAATCTTCCTCCTCTTCCTCATGCATCTCCTGAATCTTGCATGGGACTCTATGTGTCAAGAGCTCAATACTATCTTGCAAGATTGCAAGTGTCTCTTCTCCAGATGTAAGTACTTCTGCAACTGGTGGTGAATGTAGTGACTTCTTGTCCATAGTGACAAGAATGAAATCCTCCTTTGTTTCCTAAGGAAATGTCTCTTTGTGGCCCATCTCTGTATTCTTTACATCAAACTTATTCCCCAAATTGTGAAATAAATCTTAATATTTAGTCACTTTTTCATGCACCATGTGACTAAACCATCAATCCTTAGCTTCACCTAAGAGATGAAGTGCTGCAATTTGGATAGCCTCTTTTTCAGCCACATGATGTAGCACGAAAAATGTATCTAACTCTTCCCTCTAAGCCTTAAAAATGCTTGTGGAAGACCCATCGAATGTAGGAAAATAGAATCTATTGTGCCTCATCCTTCTATTGCTTCTATATGATATTCTTTCTTCCTTGAGTTCAAAGAGTTCCTGGAGAGTTAGACTTTCTTTGAAAGCTTTAGACTATTCCTTGTACTCTTCAAGATACAAAATGAGAGTCTTATGAGTCTCAGGTTATCTTCTTTCTTCATTCCTATACCTCTCACCTTCTCCAAAGAAAGTGGGAATAGTATATATATGGAGAGATCTATGATTCTCCGGTCTTCTATTCTGTTGATAGGAAGTGCTTGGACCTTCCTCTTCAAATCTTCTTCTTGGATCCGTCCTTTGCCTTTGCTTCTTCATTTGATAGACCTCCTTAGAGAGATCTTGCATGGATCTAAAGAGAGGAGTGGAAAATTTATCTTCCTTCTTGACAGATCTCATCTATATGCTTCTTCTTTTTATGCAAAAGATAAAGTGTCCACAAGCTGAGCCAAAGATCATGCTTTGATACCACTGTAATATCCCAAAAGGGAGAATGCAGTAATACTTAAACACAATATAAGAACTGAAAATAAGTAAACAATAAATCTCAAGACAACATTAGAATTTATAGAGAAGCTAAGTCATTTTATTATATTGGATAAGGTTCAGTTACACAATGTACAAAATATGGGGAGATCTAGCGAAAGTGATGGCCTAGAATCACCCATAAAACATGCCATAATAGGCACAACGTAACTAGAGAGCAACTGAAGAAAATATTGCGTTGTCCCTTCAGCAAAATATGAATATATGATTACAGGCTGAAAAGGAAAATGTAGATATACTCAAATCTGGAGCTCTGATGATGCCAATATTCAAGATCTAGCCAATGTGATGGATTCCCAAGATAACCCAGAAAGGATTTTCTAGATCTAAAACTTTGGAAAATCACCCTCCTAGGATTTGATCCTTGATCTACTGGGAATTACAGATCTGAAGCTAGATCTAATAGATAGATGGATGAAATATGTCACAATATCAGATCTAATCTTGAAGGGTTGATCCCTCCTTCAGATCTACAAGCTTGAAGCTCTAGATCTAACGTCTCAATCCTCCAATGACAATTACAGCTGATGCAACAAAACTACTCATAGAAATTGCACTATGAGGGAAAGAGAGGCCTTATGCCTACAGAAAAATGCTACAATAAACTCCAGGCCAATAGAAATACTTATGGCAAGGTGAGGGAAGGGTCCCTCATAGGATTACTAGCTGAAATGCTAGAAACTTCCTTCCTCCTTTTAGATCTGCACGATGGACAACGTAATTCCTGAAGGTATTACTGCTACTAGGAGGTCAATAAATTTTTTCCTAATGCCAGATCTGATATGAATCTCTAGGAATGATGATCCTTAAGCCCAAGGTGATAGGAATAAAGCTTCACCAGTTCCCCAGATGAAATACTGAAGACAACTTCCACCCTCCAAACTGATCTTTAGAAATCTGCAATTTCTGAATATGAATGTTCTGCAGAAAGTAGGAAAATATATGTGGCACCAATTCCTGATGTATAATTAAGTAAAATTCTCATTCCAGAGCTACTCTAAGAAATATGTGGGATTCCCCACCATGAACACCCTGTGCTAAACAACACTTGCAATCTTTGCTAAATAGCCCATGAAAGCAATGGAATGTCACATGACAATTCCAGATCTAAACAGATCCACAACATCAATAAAACTAAGCATGTATTCATTCTTTCCTTCATATTATTTATATAATTTTTGAGCCTTCCCATGCCTTGGCCCTCATCTAAAATACACTGTGCATGTGGACAAGATCCTCCATGTTTTATTGCGTTTTCTATCCAAGTCATCCATCATGTCTAGGTTCAATGTACACCCTCTCCATCATGTGTGCATTAATTGAACAACTTCCTCCATCATCTTATCATGAATGCTCCATGATCTTCTGTTTGACCTCTTCAAGATCTTATTTGACTATGTCAACCTCCATGATCTATCTCATAAATGAGACATGCTCTCCAATTCCATTCACACTAGTAGTTTCTCAACTACCTCATTATGTAGATCTAGGCTTAATTAATCCACATTCACATACAAAAAAGTGGATATTTATTCATATTGAGGATTATGGGTCCCTCCAACATTTTATTTACTTGATTAAGAGAGTTGAGAACTCTAATATTCCAAATATGAAGTGAAAATTTGGGAATATTGACATGAACATTATAATATTCCCTAGATTGACTATGAGAGGGAGGAAGGAAGAAGAAATTCCAAAGATGGAGACTCTTAGATATTATCTGCAAGAATATGAATCTCAAACTAAGAGGTTCAAAGATCACATCAACTTCCAAGAGTTTTGAAAGATCAAGGTGGAGAGGAGCAAGCAGCATGATATGGGTATATTTTTTCTATCTACTTTTGATGGTTCACCTAAATTTTTAGCTAGAGCTTGGGTGGAGGAGCTAGACATCTATTTGTAGTAGCACCAAGTTTTTGAAGATGAAGCCATCAAAGTTGCAGTGCTGCATTTTGGAGGTAAGGCCTATGCTTGGTGGATATTTGAGCCTTTTCATTAAAAAATGAAAACACTTCTTCTTATGAAAATTTCACTAGGATATTAGTGGAAAGGTTTGATGGAAAACATTTTGAAACATCTTTGGTGGAGCCAAACAAACAAAATATTTGCATGTGTTGGAGAAACCTGTGAACCAAGCTCCACTTCAGAAAACTATTGAAGAGGTTAACATCTTGCATAACACCCTAGAGGAAAGATCTATATCTCATACTCCTGGAAAAGAGGTCAGGGAAATCTTCTTTTCAAAAGAGGATCCTCTTATTGAAAATTTTCCTATTAATATTGAAGAGGAAGAGAAGGTTGGGGGAAATATCACTGTAATATCTAGAGCATATCTAGCACCTCATGCAGAGGTAGATGGAGCACTTTCTCCAACAAGAGTGTTGGTCGCTTTAATTTTTTTCACAATTCAAGCTCCACATAAATTGTCAACCCGAGGAAGTCTTTTTATTCCAAAGACAATCACGCACTGGATATGCTCAAAT
>JAXQQM020082746.1:0-19101 GCA_034641835.2 Pinus albicaulis | reverse complement strand
TTAATAGATTTTTGGCTTTTGTGATCCATCAATAAATTATGAAGAAATCTTTCAGTAATAATCACATTATTATGAACAAAGTCGACGTGTTTCGAACCAACTAGTGTGGTTCATCATCAGGACTAGGTGAAAGATCAGATCAGTGGTTAAGTTTAAATAGATGTAAGAGAGGCAAAGAAAACCGTTATAATCAGCTAATTTGACTATGAAATCCAAAATAGTTAGTTCTAATAATATAATAATTAAAAATCAACTTAGCGGTTGGTTTTGAAAATTAAAATTAATAGATTAATTAAAAAATATAAAACTAAATAAATCAATAACTAAATAAAAATTAAAATGAAAATAAAAATTATTATAGGTCAATTTAATAGTTTAATTAAAATTATTTTATTTTTATTAAATAATTATTAAAAATATACAAATATTATTTTATTATAATTATATACTATTTTAATGAAATTCTATCTTAAAAATAATAATAATAATAATAATAATAATAATAATAAAAATTAAAAATAGTTACATTAATTTAAATATTCAATTACAAATTGAAACGGCTAGTTTGATTATTCAAAATAATAGTTTAATTATAAATAAAAATTATTATAACAAATATTAATATTATTCTTACTCTTATTATTATTATATTTTTAATAATATCGTTAAGATTATTATAATTATATATTATTATATAATTGTAATTCTAAAAAATAATAATAAATAAATAAATAAAATAAAAAAAAAAATAAATAAATAAATAAAACAAAAATAAAAATAAAAAATATAAAAAATAAAATAAAATAAATAAAAAAATTAAAAATAATAATAATAATAATAATAATAATAATAATAATAATAAATTAAAATAAATAAATAAATAAATAAATAAAATAAAATAAAATAAAAAATAAAAAATAATAATAAGAAATAAATAAATATCAAAATTTAAAAATATAAGGTAGGGATCCGACACCTGCTTATATTCCAACCATCATCCCTATTGAGATTTATGGGCCTTTTTTCAATTTCAAGGGCCTCTCTTAACTTACGATGATGAAAATGATCAATCCTGGCTAAGACCTTAGCCTCTTCGATGCAGATATGATGGTTAGTTTTTTCCACATGTTCAGCTAGGGCAGAGGTGTGGGACCTGCCATGTCTAATGTCAGCTGCATGTTCACATATCCTTTGGCTAATGGACCTACCCGTTTCACCAATGTAAGGCATCCCACAGGAACAAGGAATAAGATAGACACCTTTTCCATCCTTAGGATTCACAGGATCTTTAACTGAGTTAAGAGAGCTACGAATCGTGTTAAGGGGTTTGAAGGAAGATGAAACCTTATGCTTCCTAAGAATTCTAGCAATCCTATCAGTGGTACCCTAAATGAAAGGAAGCCTTACATTGCAGGACCATTGATTAGGATTTTTATTTTTAACCAAGGAACCTCTTTCAGCTTTAAGAAAAGCTTTAAGTCCTTGAGACTTACTATAACCATTAGAACAAAAAACATTAAGAAGATGGGTCTTTTCTTCCTCAAAATGAGACTCATCAGAGATTCTCAACGCCCTAGTGGCTAAGGTGTTGAGGATGCCTAACTTTTGAGCCGAGAAATTATGCGAATCAACCCGAAGATATTGTTCAGTATGGGTTTTTTTACGAAAAACTTGATGAGAGAAAGAACCATCTTCTTTCCTACAGATAAGAACATCAAGGAAAGGAAGGCTCCCATCCACCTCATAATCCATGGTAAATTTTATGGAGGAAGATTGACTATTAAGATGAATGAAGAATCGATCAAGCTCTTCCTTACCATGAGGCCAAACGACACAAGTATCATCCACAAACCTTTTCCAAAGCTTTGATTGGTACAGAGCAGAGGAAAGAGCTTTGGACTCAAAATCTTCCATAAAGAGATTAGCAACAACCAGAGAAAGAGGAGAACCCATAGCGGCACCACAGGTTTGCTCATAAAACTCTCCTTCAAAACTAAAGAAAGTAGAAGCTAAGCAAATCTCAACTAAAAAGGTTGTGTCAAGATCAGTGATCCGATTAATGACTTCAATGGCCTCCTTAATAGGGATATTGGTGAAAAGAGAGACAACATCAAAACTAACAAACCTATCTTCAGGCCCCAAATTAACATCTTTTAACTCACTAACAAAAGATGTAGAATCTTTAACAAAGGAATCGGTACGACCTACAAGGGGTTTAAGCTTAGAGGCTAAATACCTAGCAAGAAGATAAGTAGGACCCCCAATGGTGTTTACAATGGGCCGAAGAGGAGCACCATCCTTATGGATTTTGGGAAGACCATAGATTCTTGGAGTAAGGGGGTTGCTTTCAATCAACTTCTTACTAAGAGAACCCACGGAGCTGCTTGACTTGATAGCCTCAGCTACAACTCTTGAAACCTTTTTCAAGGGATTCTTAGAAAGTTTTTTGTAGCTCCCACTATTCTCTAAATGGTCTAGCATTTTCTTCATATAGTCCTCTTTATTAAGAATAATAGCAGCACCTCCTTTGTCCGCTTTAAGAACAACAATATCCTTATTAATTTTTAAGGATTTTAAGGCCTCAAATTCTGACTTACTGAGGTTACTCTTAGGGGGCTTGGCTTTCCTTAAAATAACACTTTAATCACCACATACTGTTTATTTATTTTATATTATTTTTAGAAAAGAATAAATATGGCAACTCTATTCTATAACTATCATACCCAAAAGTGAGGGAAGTATATGTTGGGTTAAGAAAATATGAATTTTATTTGAAATCAAATAATATACAAGTTTTCAAATTGATATATCATTGACATATTTTAACAAGCCTTGTTTGGCTTAGTTTCAGGAGAATATGATGAATTCATAATGTTTCAATAATTTATGTTCATTATGTTGATTAAAATTGTATGCACTATTGTTCATTATAGATTGGTTTAGGTATTGGAGTAATATTATGATCTCACATCAAAGAGGGGTTCAACCTTTACATAATGCCCAATGTTGAAAATTCCAAGAAAAATTTAATATAAGTATAATCAATAGATCATGTCACTCTAGCTACTTAATTTGTGGGTTTTTTGAATTCCTAAATCTTAATTATATTTTGGATTAGAATTAGATAGAAGAGACAAGAATAATCTCCAGGTTCAATTGCAGTAAGTGGGAGAGTAGACTAGGTAAACAACTTCCTAATAATCAAAGATTTTTGTTGGAGATTTCTTGAACATGTTTGTGTTATGGATATTGATCTGTCTAATGTTTCATATGGTGACTCCATCTATCATCGAGACCAAAGAGCTAATATGAGTACATTGTGTAGTGGATTTTGATCCGTGTAATATTTCATATGGTTACTTCATCCATCATCAACGACCAAAAAACTAATATGAATAAAGTAGCTAATTTATTTAATCATAAGAATTAAGTATCTTTTATAAAAAGTAAATTTAGTAAATCAAATAAAATAAAATATAAATTGAATTGTAAATTGTATTTTTGACCAATTTCATATTTGACTAAATTCATAGTTCAAAATATAAAATAACAACTAATTAAAATAAAAATAAAATGAGCATAAATAGAAGATAAAAAATTATTAACCATAAACTAATTTATAATAAAATAAGAGTTAATTTAGAAGATAAAAAAATTATTAACCATAAACTAGTTTATAATAAAATAAGAGTTATCAATAAATTAATATCTATTAAAAGAAAATTAAATAAATAAATTGAGATAAAAAGGAAGAATAAAAATGAATTAAAATAAGAATTATTTGAAATTTAAAAATTATAAAATAAGAATAAGAAATAGTTAAATAGTAAAAAACCAATAAGGAATTAATGATCAAATTAAATTAAAATAAAAATAAGAAAGAATTAAGACTGACTCTGAGAAGAATAAGAATAAGAAAATAAAAATAAAAATTTCATATTAAATCTCACATTAATAATGAAAAAAATAGTTAAAGTAAACCAATTCAAAATTAATTATTTAAAAGACAATTAAGAATTAATTAAGAATTAAAAATAATAAAAAATAGTAAATAAATTATAAAGGGAAAAATAAATTTCAACAAAATATCCCCACGTTGGGTGGCAATCATTGGCCATGCTACGAGCGTTCAAGAAAATTCACATCTCGAGGTGTTGATTAGACTTCTGGCAACCCTCACGAATATCGAAGAAAAATCCATGATGTAGTGAATTTTAGACTTTGGTGCACATGCGAGGGTTAAATTTTTAATTCAAACTTTAGGAAGGTTGTAATTTTTTCCCTTCATAATGTTTTCAACTGGAAATGTAAACCTTCGACATGTTGTTCACTAACTCTAAGTTTTTTCTGTTGTGTACAAATGAGTGTACTATTTTATCATAATTTAATAATTGTCCCTTGATGTGTGAGGTAATGAGAAAACATATAGAGAAAAACATCATGTTGTGTTGTTTTAATAATGATTCTTTATTATTTCTTGAGAGATCTAGAAACTTGCTGCAGAGATGATTAGGGAAAGATCCTTGACTAAGAACTAAAAGAAAACCATGCTATATAGAAATACTGATACAAAAGTGTTTATACAAGGAGGGAATGTCTTAGGATTGTTATGATGACTATGACTAAGTATTACAATCATATAAGAAAGGTTGTGTGAAGTCAGAGTTGATGTGGCTAATGTGTTGATGGTTGAAAAAGATAACTTCTTTCAATCACAAGGGATTTTCTGACAAATATATTGAACTCTGTTCCACCATGCATCAAATAAAAATCATATGTGAATGAGGTGTGATGGGATGCATGGGTCTTCAACTAAAAGAGATAACTACAATGGTCATGAAGTACAAAACTACCCTGACATGAAAACTTATGCTGGTGTCAAATTTTAGGAAGACCGATGACATCAATGGGAAATAACAATTCCCATTGTTCCACTTGAGATTGTCCAAAAAAAGGGGGAGAAACCAAGGTACTACTTCGATTTTAGAAGATAAGTGTTGATGTCAACAGAAAAGAAGCACCAATTTCCCGAAAGATTATTCAAGCAAATCCATGTGAAATTGAGGCAAATGTTGTAATAGGATGGGTTCATAGACATGATAGCAAGGGCTGACTATATGGGAGAGATACAAAAAAATTTCCCAAGGTTGTAGCATTAATGTGAGTGTTGACAGTCAAAACAATAGTTCTAAGGTATATGCCCCTAGAATCAATAGGACATCCAAGGTAGGTATATGTTTTTTCTGACTATCATGTTATGGTATGCAAAAATGGTGATCAATGATGAGTATGAGGTGGTTAAAAAAAAAACTCCAACCAAGGGTGACTAAGGACTGCCACTAGGTAATGGACACAAAAATATGGGTGAGAATTCTTTTCTTGAAAAAATATTTGCACACGTGTCAAAAAATTCAAAAGTGCTTTTGGATGTACAAACATGGATATGGATGCCCTAAGAACATGGTGGCCTGTGTTATGATATATGTGGGTTTTTTGCAGAGAGAGGTGGTCCCATTGGTTGGTCTTAGTGTGGGGTAAGTGAAACATATGTGATAACACAAATGGTATATTGAAATATGGATGACAGGTAGGGAAATTACAGAATGTGGTGGTGCATTTGTTTTTTATTTGAAAAAAAATAGTGGCCCAAGAGTGGGGTGGTAAGCAAGAAGAGAATAAGAGAGAAATGAGTTTGATCTTCAAGTCATGCGAATGAACTGGATCCCATGCGTAAGAAAGTGACCATGGATACCAATACTGTCAAAGTAACTATAACTTGGGGTAATCCATGTGGAAGAAGCTCTATCGATCGATGCAAATGTTTACCATTTGCATGTTGAGAGTGATGGTAAACATGGTCGAGATGGTGGGCCTTATGGTTTATTTAAGAGAATTGATGTCAAAAGACACGTAGTTTATGAGGAAACATATCATGCTCTCAACTTCCATGGGGGAAACGAGTATACTATGAATCTACAGATAACTTGTAACTTCAAAAGACAATAACCCAAGTGAAAACATATTTATATAAAAATATGCAAAAGGAAATGTACTAAAAAAAATGTATCAAAAAAATAGGAATGCACACCTAGAGGATTCTCTAAAATGTGAGACAAGTCCAAAAATGAAATATTTTGGTGAATTGGATGGAGGATACCATGAGGTAAATGAAGGTTTTCTAATCTCAATGCCCCTCACGGTTTTGAGAAAGGCGCTCGTGGGCTCTTGTATGGGCCTATGGAAAAATGGCAGAAATGATGATATATAAGGGTTGTGTGGCCCACATTGCCACCTCATTTGTACTTGCTGACGTGGACCTTGGTGTGGAGCCCAATGATCATTTCTTGTCGTTGCAATTAGCTAGAGTACTTGGGTTGCGAGCAAGGAAAGTCAAGTTACTCATCATGAAACCCCATTCATTAATTCATTAGTCTAGGGTAAGTGGGTAATATAAGGTGGCCTTTAGGGCCCTTTTTAGGGAAAAATATCAAGACCGTCATCAGTGACCACATGAAAATAGTGTGGGGTCACACAATTAAGGCATACTTGCACGTGATGAACTCGCAGTTGAGGGATACATAGTCACATGAGTGGCACAACTGTAAGAGATACATGTGTGAGGCCCTTTTGAAGGGGGAATCATGGGTTGGGGAGAAAAAAATTGTGTGATGCATGCGAATATAAGAGAAATAGGCATGATTAACTGTCGCACCTGTTATAGGAAACAAACACAAGGCCCATGTGGTTTTTTTATATACAACTATATGGGATACCAAAGTTAGGATCTTTGGTATATGTGCCAAATTTTTGGGTTTGTTCTCTTTTAACTAACCACATGGGGGTCACCATTACAATATGGTTTTATGGAAAGAGCGAGATTGGTCTAATATCCATGTGGTAGTGGTTGTTAATGCAGAGGTTGAGGTGTAGTTGATTCAATAGGGTTTACAATTTTTTTTGCAAAACCCCTTATTGAGGTCGCAAAATGAGTTTTTGTGCCTTATTATCAAGTAATGGTAGCTTGCGAGGTAGGTATTTGACATTAGGGGTAAAAACTTACCATTCAATTTTGAGGTGGATGTGTATTTTGTGACTGGGCTGGTACCTCATGGGGAGGTGCTTCCTAGTGAGCTCCCTCATGGATGGCCCTACCTAGTGGCCTGGCTGAGTTAGTACTACGAGGAAAGTGCTTTTGATAGAGGGGCCACTCAAGTTAGCTCTATTTTGGATCTAGAAACATGGGAAGTGGCATATATGATTATATACCTCTATGGTATGATGGCCCTACATCGTATTACATGAGACCAGCTATGGGGTGCTAAAGAGGGTGCAAGCGAGTACCTTTTTTGACTAGGCTAGTTCCTTGCATCGAAGGATGATGCTACAACTATCACATGTTGTGAAATGCCAAGTTTGAGGCTTCCTCTTTCGGAGAATTTTGTGAAAATTCCTATATGATCGGGTGGCGATGTTGTAGCTGGTGATACAACAGGACCCTGATTTTTTGAGTGATCCACAAATTCATAGATGGGCTCTTCTGATGCCTCGTGGTGGAGGAGGTGAAGTGGGTTGGTACTAGACAGACATCACTAAATGTTGGTTTTTGTCCAACCCCCAACTGACACTACAGTTCCCGTACATAAAAATGGACTTCAGGGGTGACCTAGAGATGGGGTTTCCCCCAATCGAATCTTCCACACCCATAAGTATGTGTGCATATTTTTTTTATCTTCTTTGTAAATTTTGTAATTTATGTGATACTTATGATGTACTAGGAATTGATTTTTTATATGTTTCCTTACAAATATGGGTCCTCGAGGTGCCCCCAAGGTAGACTAGCGGGCACCGATGGTGACTGTAGGAAGGAATGTGAAGAAGGCATGACAACTCAGTTGCATCTTTAGAGAGAGGGTGGTGTAGAGGAATTCTTATCCCAGTGGGTATACTTTGAGATAGGGGCTAGTCAAGACATAGGAGAGGTGGAAGACCTCTTGTTGGAGAACCAAAGTTTGTGAGTCCATGTTGTGGCCGCCAAGTAGAAGGAGTTGGAAATGCATCTTCAGTTGACATAATTATTGATGGAGCTTCGTGAGGTGGAATGGGCTATAATAGGAAAGGATTTCATCAAGAGAATTATGAAATCGAATAGGGCATGGCACCTAGTTCTCCACCGAATGGCAGTTGCAGCAACCATGGTTTTGGTACCAAGGTAGGAAGAGGCAAGACGGTCTCCAGTAGGTGGTGCAGGGGGTGATGAGCCAAAGCCTTACATTTTTTTTATGATGGACCAAGGCAAGCACCCATTATGAGTATGTTCCCTTATTTTATTGTAGATGATTCATTATTTATGGCGATGGCCAATTTATGTACAAGAAATATATTTTTTTATGATATATATTAGATCTTATTTTTTTGTGGCTTTCATGATATGTGTCTCATGTGTTATGCTTGTATACATGTTATGTACATGCATTTTATTGATGTGATGGATTTTTTTTTACTTTATATGTCTTGATGATGGCTTGTATGTAATACTTGTTAGTCATCAGTAATTTTTTCCTTCATAGATGAGTAAATTATTTCCCTAGATTTCTAGAAACAAAGTTCATGAACATTGTGAGTTCTAGAAATCTCACTGTCTTCATCATCCTTAAAAATAGTTTTTCACTATTTCATCTTTCCATCATGTCTAGCATTGTTTACCAGTCCCAAAAAACCCATTAGTGACTTATGTCACTCTTCTTGTATATATGATTTCATGGCCCAAATCCTCTGTTCTATTTTTCCTAAAAAACCCCCCACTGGTACCTAAGCCCACTAATCAAACAACTTTGTTGTATCTCCCAAAATACTCTCAAACACTGATGGTCTCGAACTATCTTTGTAGACTCTTTAGATAAATCAAGTACATTGGATTTTGGATCTTCAATACACTAGTCTATCATAAACTCTATATTACACTTGATAATCCCAAATTATAGGTCTCAGTCCAAAAACCAAGTCCAAGGAAGCCTCCACTAGGTCACCTAGGGTTTCACAAAGTCATAGGGTGGGTTTGGTGCCCTACTGTTACACTAAAATTTTTCACCATGAAATTTTAGTACTCCCTTGGAAGTCTACAGTATCAAAGTTCCCAAAGTCAAGCCTTGAAACTAAGAGAAAAGCTCATAAAAGCCTTAAAACTCTGGTACCACACTTTCTCCTAGTTTTGCCTGTGGTCCCACATCTTTTGGCTATAAATCATGCATAGCCAGCACAATTTCTATTTATTAAAAGTGCGGACCCCTGTAAAAGGTTATAAAATGCGCAAGTAAAATCTAGAAGCTCAGTTTAAGTCATTTTTGGAAGCTTCTAGAAACATTCCTGCGATGGAAAGTCCGCTCCTTTCATGTTCATGCATCCCATCCAATAACTAGCTAACCCCTTGATGTAAGGAACTAATCCCTTTGAAGGAGGATTCTCTCCCTTCTTGTGTGGAGCTATAACCTCTTGTCTTCCACTATAAAAAGAGGCATAGGGCAGCCTCAAGGGGTTAGAATTGATGAGTTGAAGTTTTAGTATTGTTGGAGGCGAAGTGCTATTGAAACTTAGACCCTTTTAGCTGAGATTTCATGTGGGAAGGATTACATACCTGTATGTATCTCAGTTGGAAGAGTGAAAGGCTGATTAGAGTAAAGGAAACACCTGTTCTGGACCCCAGGAAGGCCTGTATGACATCAAGGCAGACACGGTTGTAAGGCTCTTCCTTATTTAAGTTAATACAAATAAATCTGTTTTTCTCAATAAGCTGTTGATCGATTGGTTTATTTTATGGATTCCTTGACCACCATAATGGATATGATTTATGAATATATGCTATGTAGGTGCTATTTGATGTTTGTTTGTTTGTGATTGCAGATCTTCGAAGATAACTCTTTCAGGCAACTAAAGGACTACTACTACAAACAAGCGTTGGATTAAATGTAAGTTCGTTAAACCTTTATAACATTTAATCATGAATCGCAATATATCTAGAGAAAGATAATTTTGTTTGTCCGTTTTTTGCTAACTTTCTATAGGACACTTGGGAGGTCTGTCTTGTCCGCAAGAATGACTTATCCATCCAACAAAATGGCGACTCTGCTGGGGAACGATTTGAACTTCGATTTTTTTACTGTTGATTTATGAATTTATGTTTCCTGATTTTGATTGATTTATACTGGCTTGGGTAGTTAATCCCTGTAGAATCCATGAGAAATCTTTGAGAAATTTTTTTTTTTCTCTTGTTTTCCTGTGTCTACTCTTTCCCTTTAGAGACAGTGTGAGAAATTCCACACATTTCCTATATCCATAGTGCGGGACCGCACTGGTTTGCACTGAATCCTGCAGACCCTATTAAAATTTTTGAAAAATCTTAAAATCCTCTTTTCTGGATTAGTTTTTTAGGTTCTCAGTGATTACCCAGACCTGTATCTTCTGTCAGAAATCCTTTGTTAAGAGTTTATTTTAGCATTTTTATTTTTGATTGATTTTCTGAAAGATTTGCATGTGATAATGATTTTTTATTTGTCTTATATCCCACTCAAAGATTAGAAACCTTGGTATGCCTTTAGATCATTGGTATTCTCTTGTTTTCTTGCTGAGTCACACATCATAGTAGAAATTGTTTTATGAGATTTAGATTCCATTTTTCTCATTTGCAAATCATTAAAAACTTTTGTTAATAAGTTTGGAATTTCACTTAAAAAACGAAAATTGGATGTTTTTTCGAGTTCTTTATGATGCAAGCAAAGAATTTCTTAGTTAGATCACAAGCTAAGTAAGACATCCTTAAAATATTTGAAGTTTTAATTTAGATTTAGTCTTAGAATTTTTAGATCTCAATATTAATGTTTTTTTAGCTTTGAGTGCTTTTCTAGAAATTGTAGTGTCTTTTGAAGAAAAAATTAGTTTGCAATTTTGATCTTGAAAAAAAAGGGATTATTTATTGAACATAGATCATTTTGAGTTCTCATTGAAATTAGTTTTTTTTCATGTATTCTTGTTTCAAGGAAAGATTTGTTTTTAAAAGATTGCATTTCTCAAATCTTCCTTTAGCTAGAATTCATTGAAAGAAAAAGGATTGTTTCTCATAATAGATGCATTTTTAGTATGATTTGAGTCGGGTCACTTCATATCATCAGTTTAACTTTCGCACCTATTGTCTTAAGAAACAACTTTTAAAATAAACTCTTAAATTAAAATTAATCTAGTAACTTTTATATTTCTAGGGCTCTTTTCACCAATATAGCTTAGGCTAGTGTCTTGGAGTAGGGAGTAATTAACTCTCCAAGACAGTTAAAACAAACAAGTAACTGATCTTGCGGTAGGAAAAAATCCAATAGTCGCTTGTATGCTCTGGGAAGCTCCTCTTAAAGGAGTCAAGCACGAGGTCATATCCAAACCATTGCGATAATCAATTCTATCTCATTGGGAACGATAGAAGATATGTGCGTATTAACAACGACAAACCTCAGATAGACCATTGTCGAGGAGCTTGGGGTCACGTGTCGGTATACCTTGGATTATGTCAAGGAGCCTTCAAGGGGATTGAGCTTTGTTACTCTGCCCTTGCGCGTATGTCGGACCATAGACTATTCCCCTAGGTATATTAGTTCCTGTTGGTAACCATAGTGACCATAATCTTACGGTATTTTTCCTAAGGTGATGGTGGAGGAAAGATCCCATTGTACCTGTAGAAGACGTCGATTAGACTGACGTGGACTCTCTGGAGGGTTATCTTCACTCGAGATGGTTTAAGTGGAGAAAATTGCACTGGTCTATTTCATTAAGCAGGTTGTCGGGGTAACTATTCCAACCGCCCTTTCTGCATTAAACACTACGACGTTGGATTTCATCACCAACTAGTGTTTTTAGTGTGGGAGGTTATTGTTTGTGTGTGGTTTGATCTCCTAGATTTTTAGGCGTGTGATTCATTTGTTTGTTTCCTTAGTGACTCTAGGAGTTTTTCATTGAAATTTTCATTTGATAGCGTGTGATTAATAATTTTTAATCATGGCTAAATTACCAAGACAATCGCGTAGACTTCAGGGGAAGCCCCCTAAATATACACCAAGCCAACTTGAAGGGCTACCAACTCTAGTATCGCCCACTGACAATAGAATTAGATCAATAGAATCAGGAGAGTCATCTATAGTTGTTCATCTTGATTATCAACTACAAACAACAGAGCATATTCCAGAACCGATTTCAGTTTCTGAGCTTACTGGTAGTATTTCTCCTTCTAGTGAATTCGCTGAAGAACCTGAAATTTCTAAATCTGACACTGAACCTGCTATTTTGGAACCATCTTCAGGATTTGTTACTCCAACTTCTAGTGATCCTGGTTCACCTAGGGTAAGACACATCATTACTGAGAATCTTCCTTCTAACCTCATTTCCATTGAAGAACTTATCGGTCCAGACGAAGAAGTAACTCTTCCCGAAACCCAACAGACTTTGAATCTTAGGGAGAGTGAATCTATATTCTACAATCCTTTTAGAAGTGACACTTGGTATTTGTCTTTGACAAATTTTTGAGAAAACCCAGGTCTTAGTTTTTCACCACCCCGAATTTCTTTTCATCCTACACCAAGGGGTTATTATCCTTCATCAATTATGTCAAGTGAGTCATCTATGTTTTCCCAATCACCGAAAAAAATTTTATACGGTGGTCCTTCCATTCCTTCGGGATACCAGTCACTCTCTGGTACGCCCTCAAATTTTTCCTCCTCGACCAGCGACATTAGGGGAATTTTGAGGTCTAAAATTGGCCTCCTAAGGAAATTATAAAATAATAGTGGAAAAAATCAAATAAGATTTGATGACATCATCAAATTTTAGAGGGAAAAAATGAAAAAACTACTTTTTCAACTCATATTTTCAACTTATCTCCCAAATTTTTTACTCAAATTTCGAGCGGGAGTACTCGTTGGATGCGAAATTTAATTCCCCATCCAAGGAGTACCCATGTTGCATACTTTCGATGGGTCCTACTACATGAAAAATGAGAAATACATAAAAAAACGTGATTACAGTCACGTTTTTTATGTATTTCTCATTTTTCGTGTAGTAGAGTTCATCAAAATTATACAACATGGGTACTCCTTGGATGAGGATAAATTTCGCATCCAACGAGTACTCCTGCTCGAAATTTGAGTAAAAAATTTGGGAGATAAGTTGAAAATACGAGTTGAAAAAGTAGTTTTATTATTTTATTATTTTTTAATATTTTTACCCTTTTATTTAAAAAATAGTGAATCATCCCCCATGGTTGACATCATCATCTTGAATCCTATTGGTTGTTATAAAGTTTATTTTTGTTGTACATTTTTCTTAGGAGGCCCATTTAGACCTCAAAATTCCCCTAATGACAAGTGTTATCATCTGGAACAAATGGCACTAAAACTGAAACGTTGAACGCAGAGAAAATTTTTATGATGTCTGGTAACATTCCAAATCCTCAACCTCAAGGTAGTCAGTTACCGCCTGGGGGGAAATCTCAAGGTAGTCAATTACCACCTTGGGGGAAACCTCAAGGTATTCAGTTACCACCTGGGGGGCAGCCTCAAGATAATTTTTTACCAGGACAAATTGTAGGACAATATTATGTACCTAGAGAACAACCTCAAGGACAGTACATACCTCAAGGTTACCACCCTCAAGGACAGTACATACACCAAGGTCAACCCCAAACTTAGTATATTCCTCAAGGTCCTTATCAACCCCAGATTCAGTACTTACCTCAAGGTTATCAACCTCAAGGTCAGTACCCAACTCAAGGATTCCAACCATCTTCCGGTCAATCATTTTTACAAGGAGCTAGAAATTTACCACTTAATTATCAACCCTACGTTCAATTAAGCTATGGTACTTCATATGTACAACCTTCTACGGATCAGTACTCCAGAATGAACATGGTGTGGAATCCACCGCAATTTCAATAGAATATGCAACCTAATGTGCAGTTACCTAATCAACCTGGACAACCTTTAGTTTCTAGTCCAACCTAGCAACCTGTTCAACCTACTGTTCAAATCCCTGCACCTGGTTCTGTTCAGCAGCCTAGGCCCGGTACACCTCAGACTCTGCCTCAAACTGTTGCAACTACTGCAACCTCTGTTCAACCTACAATACTTGTTTCTGGAGTATCTGTAGCTCCGGTTTCTTCTATACCTGCATCAGTGCAAATTCCTCAAGCCTCTGTACCACAGTCAGGACCTACAATTCAGACTACGGTCCAAATGCCTACGGGACAAGCTGGTACTATTACGATTGTCTCTAGTCAACCATAATTTACTTATCAACCGTACCAGGGACAATATCAAATTGTTCAAGCTACACAAAATCCAGCGTATCAGTATCAGTCGTACCCTGGGTATACTTATCAAATAGCTCAACAACCCCAGTATGGTCCAGTTAATCCTGGTTACCCAGGAGGTTTCACGATTCCAAATGCACATCCGATTCCAAGATATCCTGGATATCCTCCTCCTGGAACTGGTTTGATCACTCAAGGTTATCAAGACCCTAGCCATCGGTTACCATTCATAGAAACTTTAGATTTACCAGATCTGTTGCGCCTTACGAACGATCCCATTTTTTATCTTTCATATTGGCCGCTGATGCCTATCAATTTGCCCAGTGATATTATGAAATTTGAAGGTAAGTCAGGAGAGGACCCATCTAATCACGTTATGACTTATCACCTCTGGTGCGCATCCAATTCACTAGTCGATGATTCTATTCGATTACGTATTTTTCAGAGAACTCTCATTGGTCCAGCTGCCAAATGGTACATTGAGTTACCACGCGACTCTTTTAATAATTTTAATGCGCTAGCTACTGCTTTCTTAACCCATTTTCAGTTGCCTGTTAGATACGAAAATGGCACAGAGTTGTTGACTTCATTAAAGAAGTCTACGTCTATGTACATATCTGATCACATTCATGAATGGAGACGTAGAAGGTGTTTAGTGAAAGTCTTTATTCCTGATCAAATTTTGGCTGAATGGTTTATTAAATCATTACTGCCCAAAATTACTGAAGATGTGGCCAAAGGAGGCGTCGTTACGGAAGAGCAAGTTATTTCTCAGGCTCAGTACCTTGACCTTGTCTATACTCAGTTAGGTAATCTGTATGATAAAATCCCCGATTTACCAAGACCTGGTTAGTTAACTGCAACTCCTTCTGGTTCTCATGCCGCTGATGGTGTAATTAGTTCTGTTAGTACTAGTAAGAGTAAGAAGAAGTCTTCCAAGACTACTTCTCCTATTATCACTTTACCCGATTCACCTAAAGGATTTTCTTCCCTAGAAACTTCCGCCGATATTCATGTTGTAGAGACGTCTACGACCAAATATAAAACTGGTGGTAAGAAGAAAGGTAAGAATAAAAAGAAAAAATCTTCAAAAGAGAAAACTGATACAACTCAACCAACTGACGAAAAACGCAAACCTCGATATCCTTGTCTCATCTGTGACTAGAATCATTTTACAAAAGAGTGCCCGCATAGAGCTGAGGTATCAAAATTTGTTAAGGGTTCGCCTATACTTGCTGTCTTGAAGGATCCCTTTCCCACTGAAGATAGTAACATGGTTGGATCTTCTTCCAATCCGGTTGAGGATATTTTCATGGTTGCGATGCGATCGCAAGATTACGGTAGTAAGAATACTGGTAAAGAAGCAGAAACATCCAATTCTGCATCGACTACATCTCCCTCAGTTTCTGATCCATTACAGATCGAGAAAAAAAATCCTGACTTAGTGATTAAACCGCCTGAAAAAGGTGTTGTTCGTAAATCATCTTTTAATCCACATGCAAGAGCTGCTCAGAATTACAATATTGTTGAAGATTTGGAAATTTCCCCTTCAGCAATGTCAGTTTTGGAAGTATTGCAATCATGCCCAACCCAAAGAAAATTACTTTTGTCAGCCTTAGGAGTCGTAAATCTCCAAGATTCGAACCTCATGATCTCCGATTAGAAAATTTTACACCGCGTCTACTTCATCAAATGGCTTTTCAGATTCTAGTAATAGTAAAAAACAAGCGTATCTTTCGTATTGTTGTTGATGAAGGAGCTTCTATGTGTATAATGTCGTTAAAATGTTGGAAATCACTTGGTTCTCCAAAAATTAACCAATCAACAACTATTCTCAAAGCTTTTGATGGAAGAGGTTTTCAGCCATATGGTATTTTACAAGATCTACCAATAGAGGTCGAAGGAAAAATGGTTAATCTAGATGTGGAGGTGGTTGATGCCCCTCTGGATTACAATCTTCTCCTAGGTCGCAGTTGGTCTTATGCCATGACTGTTGTTGTATCATCGATCTTCCGTCTCATCATGTTTCCTCATAAATGAAAGATCGTTAAGATAGATCAACTCTCATATTATTCATCTGACCCAGCCTCTACTGATAGTATCCAACATATCGGAAAATTGACTATCCCTTATAAGGATGTTGGAGTAGGTTTGATTAAAAATTCAGCTTTACTGGGAACTTTTTCCCTGCCTCCTCCCAAAGTACAAACTACTATTTCTAATATCAATATGATTACATCAAGTACTATTTCCTTTGATGATCCTTGGATAGTACCTTCAGAATCAGAATTGGATTCTTTCGAGGGCCCAATGCCTTTGAGTCCTTTTGAGCTAGCATATCAACAAGTACAGTCATTTTCTGATACTCCTTCAACCGAATCTGATCCAGTGAATGTGATCAATTGGGAGTCATTTTCAATATTGAGTTTAGCTTCAATACGAGTTCCAGATCCTTCTCAACAAGTTTTCCATACTGATGAACATATTCGTGAATTCTTGTCGGTATATGAATTACCATGGGAAGATCTTCATCATAGATCTTCGTTTTTACCTGATCTCGATCATTTTGAGAATGTTTTTTCCTCTATTTTTACCACTAATTACGTCAAAGAACCTCAAAATCCTCTCTCACATTCCGATTCTGAATTGAATTTAGAAAATATTTCTACGACGATTCCTCTTGACATTTCATTAAAACCTGGAATTGTTGAAAACATTCACATAGGTGCTTCTTGTATGCCTAAAGAAATGCAAGCATGTAAATCCCTGTTTCAGGAATTTCGTGACATCTTTGCTTGGTCATATGAAGAAATGCCAGGAATGAATCCGTCGATTGTTGTTCATGAAATTAAGACATAACTGGATTCCAAACTTGTCAGACAGAAATTACGTCAGATTCATCCGAGAAAAGCTGCCACTATTAAAGAAGAAGTTGAAAAAATACTTTGTGCAGGTTTTATTTATCCAATCCTGTTAACGGACTGGGTATCTAATATTGTTTTGGTCAATAAAAAACAAGAAATAATAAGAGTATGTATCGACTATAGGGATATAAATTGAGCTTGTCCTAAAGACAATTATTCAACCCCTTACATCGATCAGATTATCAACGATTGTGCTAGAAGTGAAATGTTCTCGTTAAAGGATGGATTTTCTAGCTACAATCAAATAAACATACTCCCTACAGATCAACCTAAAACAACTTTCATTTGTCCATGGGGAACTTTTTCTTATCACAAATTACCTTTTGGCCTTAAGAACACTGGCGCCACTTTCAAAGGGCCATGTCTTATGAATTTCATGAAATTAAGCATATTATGGAGCCCTACCTCGATGATTTTCCTGCTCATTCTTCATGGAGAGTAGATCATATTACTCATTTACGAGCCATTTTTATACGATTTAGGCACTATACGATTCATTTGAATCCTCACAAATGTATTTTTTGCGTACAATCCGTAAGATTATTGGGATTATTGTCTCAAAGGCAGGCATTCGTGTCGATCCATCAAACGTTGAGGCAATCATCAATTTACCTCCTCCTTCTACTCTTCGCCAACTCCAAAGTTTGCAAGGGAAAGAAATTTTTTTACGTCGCTTCATTCCTTACTACACCGAGTTAACAAAAGGTTTCACTAGGTTGTTGAAACAAAACATTCCTTTCTTTTGGGACGAGGTCACTGATAGATCTTTTGATGCTTTGAAAAATGTGTTGACCCATGCACTGATACTGCATCCTCCCAACTACAACCAAGATTAATTTTTTTACCTCACCACTTCCGATTCCACGATAGGGATGGTTTTAGTTCAGGAATATGAATTCCATAGTGAACATGTGATTTACTATCTTAGTCAAAATTTGCATCCGACTGAGATCAAATACTCACATGTGGAGAAATTGGCCTTGGCAGCTATTCAAGCTGTCCAACATTTTCGTCACTACATACTTTTACACAAAACGACAATGATCTTTGATTGTAACCCTATGATGTACATCTTGAATAAACAATTGCTAGGGGGAAAATACTCTAAATGGATTGTTATCCTGAAGGAGTTTGATTTGGAGTTTGAAAAGTCCAAATCCAAGAAATCATTGATATTTGTTGAACTTATGTGTGATTTCCCACGTACTGATATAGAAACTGTGGCAGAACAACCAATCATGGATGAATCCTTATTTCTTATTAGTACCATTGATCCATGGTATGGAGATATTATTGTATATATTCAAACCCAATCTTTTCGACCTGAGCTTTCACGGTCGCAACAACGAAAAATTTGTTTCCAGTCTCAACAATATCATATTGTTGGTGACACACTATACCGTCATGGTGCAGACTTGATTTTTTGACGTTGCTTAACTCATGACGAAGCCGAAAAGGTTTTAAATGATTGCCACTCCAGAGCATGTGGCAGTCATATGTCTGGGTATGCCACAGCCCAAAAGATATTGCACGCAGGGTATTTCTGGCCATCCTTGTTTAAAGATTGTATTTACACAGTCCGAAAATGTCATAATTGTCAAATATTCGATCGAAATATGCGTGCACCACCTACTCCTCTTCACCCCATAATTTTCGTCGGTCATTTTGCAAAATGGGGCATTGATTTCATTTCATGTAACCCTCACTCGGTCGAGGGGCATGGGTATCTTATTCTAACAGTAGACTATTTTACCAAATGGGTCGAGGCGATGCCTACATTTGCGACAGATGGAAAAACTGCAGCTACTTTCGTATTCAAGCATGTGATTGCTCATTTTG